>JAPMOR010048969.1:276910-298132 GCA_026543865.1 Argiope aurantia | reverse complement strand
ATAATTCTAGTGGTTCGATATTATGTATATTCGATAATTCTAGTGGTACGATATTATGTATATTCGATAATTCTAGTGGTTCGATTTATGTATATTCGATAATTCTAGTGGTTCGATATTATGTGAGGACTGATATTAGAAAATAGTTAGGATCTCGCCTTAACACTTTATCATGTATTGTCCATATTCATACAAAGAAGGAATAGCAAAACACAAAAAATCATGTCTTATTTATTTTCGTAAAACAAAGCAAAATAAAAATTTATAATTTTTCAATAAAATCTTGCTTTATTTGAAAATAATTGCTTTCACAGCCGTGAGTTGTAATCTGGTTAAATTATCACATTATGCTAATGTAAATTATTATTTCTTGTTAAAAGTTGAGGCAATTAATCTTTCCTCAAATTTTCCAAATAATAAAAACATACTATGTTGTGCATTTAGAGGGAGGTTCCTATTGGGACATTTTTCAGAATTTAATAAACATTTACTTTGAATTTTACGTTATATTCCTACGATCTTGGTGTGTAGCCTTTTCTAAATCCTTTATGACGTCATTTATAACTGTGATTTCTTTCCGAAGGATTTTAACACGATTAGAGCTTTTGGCAACTAAGTTGTAAATTTTTTTTAACTACTTATTGGAAGAAAAAAATAGTACAAATAATCGTTCCACGCAGACGCTGAAAAAGCTCTGAAATTTATTATGCCCAATAATTAAGCTTACAATTAGTTATAAAAAGAGTTACAAAAAATATGTCGCCACTTTTATTGTAATTTAGATTTTTATTAAAAATTAAATTTTAGAATTTTCTTTAAAATAATTAGCATTTTAATATTTTATCTCCAATAACTTCGAAACACATAATTGCACTACTTCCCCGTTTAAATTTAATTAAAATTATTTATTTTAGTTAAAACATGTACAGTGCACATAATATAAACAATAAATTTCGAAAAAAAATCAGAAATTTCTCATTGAGCATGTTTTATTATATAATTTATAAAAAAATTTCTAGAAAATGTCAAGTAAAACTTTGTTACTAAATATCGTAGCTTATTCTACTCAAAATATTTACATCGATTGTTAATTGTAAGCATTTGCATTTTTGTTTGGTTTGTTTAAAATAAATTTATGGTTTTATTTCTAACAGCAATATGTCGCTTAATCAAAATCCACCTGGAATGTAAAATGAAAGATAATCAATATCACTTACTCTCATTGCATAATATTTCTAATTTGGATATAATTTTGGCTACGATATAATCAATTAAATTAATTTGAAAGCATAATTTTTGAGTATTTTTAGATGCAGAATACATTATCTTCTGTTCTTAATAAAGACAATATTATAAAACAATTCACAATCTATACTTATAAATAAAGCTCAATGTGTGTTTGTGTGTGTGTTGGCGCTCTACAGGCCAGGTCATTTAACCTACAGCTACCAAATTTGGTAGAGATCGGGAATTAGAGATCGGGAATGTGCACCTGGGGGGAATTTTTTTGAATTTTTAATTATAATTTTAATTATTAATTAAAAACTAACTTACCTGTCAAAAAAATCTTCCCTTTTCCTCACCGCCAAATCAGTAAGGCTTCAATTTTTTTTTCCAACAATAATGATGCTAGAATTAACATTTTTCGGTCGATTATTTCAAACGATTCTGTTTATTTTCTTAATGCTTTAGGCATTTAAAATTAAACATTGTTAATTAATCCATCTTTCAGATTCATTCTGAAGTACTTTTGAATTAAAATAAAACTGAATAAAGGAAATGAAAAATTTCTAATCTGCATAGCGTTACCGCAACTGGGATTTGAAAATTCACGCATGCGCATTGTGTTCTGATTGTTGACATGACAACCATTATCAACGGATGATTTAAATTATTTTTAGGTTAGTTGCTTGCTTTTGTAATTAAATTGTACTATGTCAGCTATATATACTTTTGTATATGCTTATAGTTTTAAGTACATCTTTTTTTAAGTAGTTTTTTTTTTACCTGTTTTGAATGATTTAAATTATTTTTAGGTTAGTTGCATGCTATTGTAATTAAATTGTATTTATGTTAATTATATTTTTTATATATATATGCTTATAGTTTTAAATACATCGTTTTTTAAGTATTTTTTAAACCTTTTTTTCGACTGATTATTTTAAAAGATTCATTTTATTTTCTTAATGTTTGATGCATTTAAAATTAAACATTGTTAATTAATCTATCTGTTCATGATGAATCTGAGAAAATTTTGTTGACAAATTCTTGAGATATTACATAAATTAAGAAAATATTCTTTAGTGCCCATAAAGTTTAAACGCTCAGTGTCTCTGTTATCAGTAATCATATTATAAAAAAATGCTTTGTTTCAGTAAAAAATATTATTATATTAATTGCAAATTAATTCTTTCCACTTTAATGTAAAGCATAAATTCTACGAGAGGTAACAGAAAATTAGAGAGATACATATTACGTTATGACTGAAGGGCTTTTATAATATTATGAATGAATTATATGACTGTCAAAATTTGAAGTTTTAAAATATTTTGATGAATAATCTATTAAAGTTGGAATTGCGTAAAATATTTAATTATTAAAATTTAAACGAACATTAAAATTGGCAAACCGGTTGGATCTCCAAAGTCGGCCAGTAAGCAATGTAACACAATTTTATTTGTATTTTTTTTTTTTTTTGGTTTATTGAATAAAAAACTTTCTTTATATAATTTATAAAACTGGAAATAAAAAATATATAAGAACTACATACATTATCAGCTATTAAAGAGAAAAAAAAACATAATGCCTACTTAATATATCATTAAGGAGAAAATAATTATAATAATGATCCTGATTCTCAAAATGCTAGTTATTTGAAGTGTGTTACTTCATTTCCTTTTCTTTATCTAAATTTAAAATAGTTCAGTTTAGTTACTTTTTGGTGTTTCTTAATTTGCTCATTTAGTTTGTGTGTTGTTCAGATTTACGCCACAATGAAAAGAAAATGCTTTCATTTTATTTGATTTTCTTACTTTCGGACATTCTCTTTATTTTTTTCATTTTTTTCCCATTAATTTTTTTAAATGGATGATGTATTTGAGGTTTTGAACACTATTACTATATCATTTTCTTTCTATATAAATGGTGATTTTCTTCAATATTTTTTCCTAATGTGTTGATTTTTATTAATTCAAAGTTGAATATTTATTATAATGAAAAAAAAAGATTTATTTTGCTTTAAGACTGTTTTTGAATTTGAATTAAATAAAGCTTTTCTTACTGTTTTACAAAATACAAAATTACTTTTTTTTACAAATCTCAATAAACCTTACTAAAAATTTTCGAAGGATACTATTTGATCACTATAGTAACGTAAACGTTTCTAAAAGAAAATCTGAATCGGAATTTTTCTTAATGGAATAAAATCTGAAATCACTTAATAAAAACTTTCAAACTTTGATTTCTTTCAAGCTATTCATTTCAACGAAAATCGATGAAGCATGAAACATTCATCAACTGTCTAAAAATAGTAGTTTAAACAATTATGTAGTAGCATTTTAATATTCATTTTTTTATTATTGATAAATTTTTATAGATTCTACGCATGTTTACATTTGTCAGCAAATCAAATGCATTATTTATTAAAATATAGAAAGCTTCCTTCATAATAGAATATGTTAATATTTTTTTGATAATTTCTCTTTTCATCTGTAATTTAAGACATCGTGACGTGCTCCCATATAAGAAAGGATTGCATAAGACATTATTTTTCTGAATGCATATGAATAATATATGACACTGCTTTCTGTGGATGCGTTATTTATTTTTTTCTTTGAACAATATAAATTCAGAAAGATAGATATTTTTATATGACATGCTTCTTATCCTTTTATTTAAATTTTACAGATTATGTTTTATTTGCATCAAATTCATTAATAGTAACTCATTTGTTGTACTTGTTGATTATGTAAATGAGTAAAATGAATGTTACTCGCACTATAATTCACTATATGGCATTGAAAGGATATCAAATTTTAAAAGAGAAAAATGATAACGATTCATATTGTTATGAATTCGGGGTTCTTTCGATTTGTTAATCGATGAAGGGAAAAGTCCTTTAAAAGTCTAAAATATTTATTCTAGAAAATTCCATTAAATTACGGATTTTACAATTAGTGAAGTACGTAATATTACAATTAGGCACTTCAGTACAGCGTAATTCAGTAGTAACTAATAGCAAAATAACAAGCTTCAAAAAGTCTCAGACGGTTAGATCACAAGTGAAAATGCTCTCAGTGAACTCGTCTATCTCTTCTTACACTATGACACGCCACATTTATACCCTGTCATCAAGAGATATGACGTAAGCATCATTCCACTGATTTCTATTTAAACCACGTTCCTCTGTAAACAGAGAAACCGATCGTTCTCCAGCGGACACTAACGCATAAAATCAGATTCGTCTGAAATATTTACACAGAAATGTAATAAAAATATAAAATATTTATAAATTTGTAACGATATGTTATGAAGAATTAATTTTATTTCAATTCATGCTTGAGTTTTTGCTTTTCCTTCAGATGTTTAAATAGAATTGGCAATATTAAAATCACATTTAGAAGCAACAAAATATCTATTTTGGAAAGTATTTCATAATTTTGAACCATGGTGAGATGACGAGAATGACGACTGTGCCAGTACTTTCATTTCCAAACATTCTTATTACATCTCACTCGGGAGGTACATATGGATCTACTCCACTCTTTTCTTATATTTATAGAAGATTAAGGTCACATTCTCGATGCCCAAATTTTGCCATAGCATTCATAATCTCATAATATTAATCCATTGCATAAGTATAAATTGAGAATTTAATGCTTCAAAGTAATCTCAGATAAAGCCAGTTTCTAATTTTTTTAATAAATCGAAAATTTATCAATCCAATTGCGAATAATTCCTTAAAAAAATCATGTTTACATGCATTTGCCTTTGTTGCATGAAGTCAGCTAATAGAAGCGTATTTACTTAGAAGTCAATTACACTTTTTAAAAAATTCAACTAAAATTTGGAAAATGCATCATATTATCGGCTCATACAAATTAGGCATTTAAATTTTTTGTATCGATCACAATAAAGAGGCTATTTAAATCTTTTTGACCATTTTACATAAAAACTGTATATTTTAAATGAATACCTAAAACAAGCTATATAATGTCTTTTTATGAGTATTAATAAGAGTTCCCACAGTTTTTAAGTATGCATTATTTAAAATTTAATGTTTTCCGATAATTAGATTTCTCATATTATATAGAGTGGGCAAAAAGTCCGTAAAAACTTTTAAAATTCATAAAACCCGGAAAATTAAACAAAATGAAAAAATGGTTTGCAGGTTTATCATCTATAAGTCACGGGATTTTTCTTTTAAATTGAGAAAAAAAAATTAAAAAACAGCCGATAGGTGGTATTTTGTACATAAGTGAGCAAAAAGATAAGTAAATAAAAATAATAATGTTACCAAATAATTTATTGTAGCAATATGTGTTCCACATGTTCACCACCACAGGTAATATAACATTGCAGCCGTGTCACAAATCCAGAAACGGCAAAATACAGCATGTTCCGGTTGTATACATGACAGCTCTTGGCAAATTGTATGTATCTTTTAATCCCCAGGATTTTAAATTTCGTCATAGCCAAAAACCTGCTGCTGTCAGATCAGGCCATAGAAATTTGCAACGTTTGCTAAGGATTCTCTCTTCACCTAAAGTTTGTATGAGGAATTCTTTGACTGGAATAGGGGATTCTGATGCTAATATTTCCATTTCGGCTGCCACACGTGTTTGCCTTAGACTTGCTCGTCCGGACCTTACAGGATCCAGTTTCCCCAAATAGCTGAACAGGCTTTATGAGACCTGCCACTGTTAAAGGCTCTTTTCCAGACTTCACATTTTTTTTGAAGTTAGAATTTACACAGTGGTGATTACTGGTTCATTTAAAACAGTGTCAACAACAAAGGTTTATCATCCTTATTTGCCATGCAACAGAAAACTGGATCAAGAGCGTAAGTATATATAATCGCCCGTCTCATTCGCATATTTCCAATTAAGTCGTCTATGCCAGCGCCATCTGTCGGCTCCTTTTTATTTTTTATTTTTCTTATCTTAAAAGAAATCCCATTACCTGTCAATGAAAAACCTGCAAACGGTTTTTTTATTTTGGCTATTTTTTCGGGTTTCATGAATTTTTAAAGATTTACGGATTTTTTTTCCCAACCTGGATTAACTTTTATAATAATTTTAAAGGAGTTCTTTACAGAATTGTATCCTTTATTTCCTAATTTAAGCCAACGGGTTAAATTATTGTATCTCTAACAAAGGTGTTAGAGATACAATAATTAGAGAGACAAATAGAGATATAAAGATGTTAGAGATACCCCCCTCCCCCTCCTGCCAGAAATTGTAGATCGTTGGCATTGGTGAAAACAGTTTCGAAATATTAATCATTGACCTGAATTTATAATAAATAAAATTATTAGTTTATTCATTATAAATATCACAAGTATAAGGTGCGACACGAACGTCTAGAATCTTAATATTAGCTTATAAAGCATTATAGTGCAATTTCAACTATAATCTCATTGTAAATATCACAACAAGAAAGTTATGCCTGTTTCTCTCATTCTTCAAAAATTCAATGAAGGAAAAGGGGTGAAAAACTATTTATAATAATATAATCGTATACATTTCTACTTGCGTATTTTTTCAAGCTTTTTCGTAACCCTTTATACAATACCATTCTCTTTTTTTTGTGATAGAATATCGCTTATTTGATTTTTTCACAATAGTAGAAAAGTTATAACAAAATAATGCAATCGGTATGAATCGATTGCATTCACACTTCAAAGTACTTATAATGCTTAGGACATTTTAGAAGCAAGTTTATGTTTGAAGCACACTGACTGGTACAAAAGTAAGAGACATTTACGAAAAGGAAGCTATTTCAAAAATAAAGAGTAACAAATATTGTCTAGTCATATGTTAAGATATATGTTTTCAGTTAAATGTAGCATTTCATGAAATATAAAAATAAATAGTACCGAATTTTCGAAAAGATTTATCTTGCATTCGAGAAGAAGTCGTTGAATCATATGATGTGATAATGTGACAAGGATTGTTGGAAATGTTCTAAATCCTACAATTTCAAATTGAAAGAATTCGTAGAGAAGATATTTCGAAAATGGAACGATTCTTTTACTGGCACTATACTATTTTATGCTTCTAATAGAATTGCGCAGAAAAGGCATAACTCATTTCAAGTGGCAAATATAGAATACATATTGTGGATAAATTCTGAAAGCTTTTTGCCGGCTGCTTACATTTATTTCAACTTTATCAGACGGAATAAAACCACAAAGGCATTTTTAAAATTAAGAAATGGTTTTGAAAACATTTCTATTATTTTTGATATGTCATCTAATCATATCATTCCTACAATAATTCGAATTCAAGTTTATTAGAATATTGTAATTCCCGGGTTCTTTCTTATCTTTTTCAAAGATAAGAAAAATTATCTAATGCTACAAAAATCAAAATGGCTCTTCGAGTTTTTAAGACATTATTTTGCAAAAGATGGTCTGCTGAGAGATCTCAAAATCCTTCTTATCCCCTCCCTCATACTTTCAAGGTGAGCTTCTTTAGAGAAGAAGGTCGGAGAAAGTTCCTGGTGTTATCAAGGACACTAGAGTAGATTCGTTAAATGTGCTTGGATCGTTCGTTTAGGATCTTTCAGTACAGACAGAATTAAACGTCTATTCAATGAATGAAAATTCTTCAATCTCGATTAATATTTCTAACAAAATCTTAAGATAATTTTAAAATAAATTGGACATATCATATCTGATTTTGTTGATGAATTTTTTGAAATTATATACCCAATAGAAATGGCAAGAGATGGTCTTAAACCTTACCTTAGGTAGGTTAGGTAACTTTACCTTAGGCACTTTAGGTAGGTTAGGTTACCTTAGGCACTTTAGGTAGGTTAGGTTACCTTAGACACTTTAGGTAGATTAGGTAACTTTACCTTAGGCACTTTAGGCTACACCCTTTTGTTGAACCCTAATGTGATGAGGAGATGCGATATAATTTCAACTGAGCATCTTCGGGATATTTTTAATGCGTGATAACGTTATAGAGTTGAAAATTGAGTCCCTTGAAAGATTTATCTCTTCTAAATTTCCGATACTTAAATTTTCAGCATATAAAATGTTTACACTGTTTTTTCTGATGTTTTTTCATCAATCCATTTGGAAAACCTGCTCTCTATATTGTTCATTGCAAATTTATAACCCAAATTCCTAAATCCTTTCCTCGTCAAATCATGCTTAATCTTTGCTCATGTATTGATAATGATCAAACAAAACGTTTCTTTTCTAGAAAGAATTAAAAGCATTATCTTATCGAAAATCGTATTTAAATTTTTCATTGCAGGACTTCCTAAAAACTATTAAATACAGAATTAATGTTTCAGATTTAACACTAGATTACACAAATAATTGAAATCATCTCATCTCTTTCAAAGTACACATCTTAAATTGTTTTTAAAGCCTCGGGAATATTAATATATATTGTTTTGCTCTCTTATTCAATGACATAGCATTATAATAAACAAAAAAAATTACGAAAATTAATATATACCTCCGATCAATGTTGCAGGGTACAGATATTTTTGTGATCCATAGTTATAAGATTTGAGTTTACTGTTTCAGCCAATGATAATCTTTAAATATTTTTTTTCGGATTTACCAAAGGTATATAATTTTATTTATCATATTAATCTGTGCAAATGATTACAGAGAAAATTCTTAAATAATTCTTGAAGTTTGTAAATAAAAAAATATCATTCTTTATCGTTTAGTTTTTTTACATATAAAAAATAACATCTATACTTATGAATATGAATTTTAAACATGAATTGTGTGGTGTTTTCTAAGTATCGCTTTAAACATAAGTTATATAAGTATTTTCTTTTCTCTACAAATAGTAGTACATACCGAGATCAGTATAAATTATCCAAAGTTAAACAGTCTCTCCTATACGGAAAATATAATAACTTAATCTTATAAACATGAATAAGTTGAATATCTTAAGTAACTTGTACGCGATAATGCTTTAAACATTTTTAGTTATATGTACACTAAAAACTTGCTGAACTATAACTAACTTATTAACGTTGTTATGTATTTATCAAAGAAGTCATCATTTTAAATAATATTTACTTCTCAAGTCACTTTTGGTTTAAAAATTTGTTGTACTTAATAAAAAAACTTAATCATCATCTAAACAAATTATTTAAAACATGTCTAGACTATGATTAACCCTGCGATACAGAGATATTTTAAATTTGTTTAAAACTGTGACACAAACAAAAATATCAATTTCTTTGAAGTTTGATCAATTTGTTTTCTCTCATATTTATATAAAAACTTTTTTCTTGTTTAGCGAAGAAATGCAGTGCCAATCCTATATTTATAATTATATATTTATTTTCTTTACTTTTTTTATATATCTTGTTTCCAGTTTTCGGTATTGATTTATTTGCACTGCCTTAAATTCCCATCATTCACATTAAGTTCTTTGATCATGATTAATATCCTCATGGAAAAACTGAAATTACCACATAAATTAATCACGATTAAAAGTTTATTTATTGCATACAACCAATTTTTCAGATTTTGTTCTGCGTTGCTTGACTTGTTTGTTTTGTTATATTTTCCAAGAATTACAAATATATTTTATCATCGTACAATTTTTATTACTTATACTTTTTAATTATTTAAAAATGCAATCAATGTTTCAAAATCGCATTAAAGCATATGACAAAAAAGTAGATTAAGAAATTAGATATATCAATCAAAAATTTATAAAAAAATGTGCTTATAAAGAAATGGGTTATAGTAATTTATAAATCCTTTTAAATTTCAGTTTAATTTTTAGTTTCATTAATGAGCATAATAGATTATTAATTTTTGCAGTTCGTTTAGAAAAGTGAATTAAAAAAAATTACGAACTGACTTTGAATGAACACATAGCTTACATTTCGTAAAATCCCTTTAATCCTTCGATAATCGGCTGCTAATTAACTTAGTATACGAAATAATTATATATATATATATGTGTGTGTGTGTGTGTGTGTGTGTGTATGTGTGTGTGTGTGTGTTAATATATACCAATATATTGTAGAAAATATTTAATATATAGGGTGGTTATAATTAAAGTTCCGCTTTCAAAGTCCAACTACTGTACCAAATGTTCTCAAACTTGGTAATAGTTTGGAGGGGAATTTTTTCCCTCCAAAAAAAATTTAAAACCTCACCACCAGGGAGGAAATGGTGCTGCATGCAATGTTGTTAAGAAAAATAGGACATGAAAACACCGGTTTAAAATATATTTAATCGTTTCTGAAACGTGTTACAAAGCTTACAAAGTACGTTCCATGTGACCTCCATCATTTTCTGGAAGCACCTTAAATAACTTTACTGGATTTTCAACAGTAGCTCTAGTTAATAGGTGCTCTAGGCACATCAGAAGTAATGTACACGCATCTTTAAGTTCAGCTAAATTGTTCAGATTATCACCAAAGATAGTGCTTTTGAGATAACATGTTTGAACATGTTTTGTAACACGTTTCAGAAACGATTAAGCACATTTTAAACTTATGTCTTTATTTCCTATTTTGCTTAACAATATTGATACAGCGCCAATTCACCGCTGGTAATGAGTTTTCGAAATTTGTTTTTTTTTTTTGGCAGAAAAGAAATCCACATTTCCTCCTTTAAATTATTACCAAGTTTGATAACATTTGGTATAGTAGTTTTCCTTTTATGACCATTTGAAAGTGGAACTTTAATTGTAACGACCCTGTAATTGAAAGTATGTTTCTTTATTCAGCAAGAATCAAGCACAAATGTTAATAGGTGCAAGTTCATTCATTTTTAAGCTAGTAATTTTAAAATTATAAGATCATGTATTATCCACCCGAGCACATAAGGGCTCTTAAATTTGTTAAGTTTTTTTTTAAGATTTTGAGACTCAAAAACATTTGGAATCAAATGAAAATTTGCATAGAAAATTACGTCTTTACGAAAACGAAACACCTCCAGTTAAAAGTGCAAAAAATTTTATAATATTTATTATTAAGAAATATACTTTATAAATATCACAGATTCCCCCGACTCAAGTTCTTGTAGAAAATATCAATCAAAAGCATTCTTTAGCTTTATTTTTCTGTAAATAATATGTTCATGAAATTTCGTGCATTCAAATTTTTCTCACTGCCTTTTATCCATCATGCACAGACTTCAACATATGATGGCAATTTTTGTATGAGTTATATTGAATTATTTAGTTACAAAATGTTTCTTTAAACACCTAGGATTTCTCATGTATCATATTTTTTATCTCAACATAATAGCTGTTTTTCATATGCAGAAAGTAAATGTTAAGAAATTTTTACGTAATGTTCCTGAATGGAAGGAAAAATAATGAGACTGAAACTTCAGTTGTTAAATCATAATATCAAAATACTCCCATCAATTTTTTCATCGATTTCTGCATAAATATACATTTATTGAGTTTCGTTTAAAATTGCCTTTAATTTTTAGTTAATATGGTAAATCATTCCCTATCATCGTAAATAAAAAAAAAGAAATGTTTCTTTCAATTTTTTTTCATCTCTTTATAATAAATAGTTTTGAACTTTTTTTGACTTTCTTTGAAACTTCAAATAATAGTCTGATTTTTTTTTAAATTTTCTATGATTTTAATTTTCTAAAAAAATTATAGTTGTTCACTATAATAAATACTAAATAAAAATCCTGAAAATGAAGCAAAAGTTTTTTTATGAAGTTTAAATAGTTGTTTAGATAGTTTTCGTATTGGCTTAATGCTATGTTGATCAAAATAATATCAGAAAAAAATGAAATTAAATAAAAGCTGCTATTCCGGTAGAAGTTCTCAAATAAATTTTAAAAATTGCATTAAATATTTTATTTGAGAATATTTTTCTTTTACATATATTCAAAGTAATAAAAACTATCTATTCTCCAGAAATATTGAAATACTCGGAAATAAGGGAAATAATATGAATTTTTCAGATGCAAAAAAGGTATAAAAATAAACTGAAGGTTTACTGACTTTAAAAGGGCATTAGAACATTTACCTAATAAGGAAATCGGTTCATATCTTATTCAAAAAATTTAGATATATTCACCTTAAATGAATAATAATACACATTGATCATTGAGGAATATACAGTTAAGACCTTAACTAAGCAGAGTACTGTCGATGGTTTCGAAGTCCCTCACTCTGCCTTAAGCATTTAATTTAAGTAAGAATTAATACAACTTTTCATCAATAAGTTTTAAAAGGGATTAGATTCAAGTGTGAAAGGAAGAAAAAAATCTGTCTCTTAAGAAAATCTGTCAAACAACACCTCAATGTTACAGTCATGAAGTCACATTCGTAAGAGGCCATGATTCCTTTCCACCTTACCTGAAGCGGTTGGATTTGAAGCAGAACAGTGCGGATATCATGGAAAAATTGGAGAACCTTTGTATTATGCAAACCATCTGTTTTTTTACTGCATCCTATCATCTCAGAAACTTTTGACCTTGTATTGAGACTACATAAAGAAAGAAAGTTTCTGCTAACTCTCATGCTTTATTTTATATTCATTTGTAGATATTTGTACAGATTTTTGAAAAAGACGCGATTTGCATTTTCTTGCAATAACCAATATCCAGTAACTAAACTTTATCCAATAATAAATATTTAATTGATATTTAATAATAAGACAGATTAAAAAATGTTTCTAATTCATTATAGATAACTGAAGACACACTATCATTAAAATTCACATATATTCATTTATATACAAATATGTTTCATTTAATATTTCAAATAGTGAAAATTTGTAAAAAAATAGTTTAATTATTTAATTACTATAGGTTAAATAAGACCAAATTTAATAAATAACTATTAAATGCATAATTATCCCCATTTTAATATATTTAAGTTCATTCACTTTCAAATAGGACATAAAAACTGATTATTCCGTTTTCAACCAAACATTTATTATTTATATTGACATCGTTTAAAACTAAAAAAGGTCAAAATTTTCAAAACATTGATGACAAAATTAATATTTTATGTGTTAAAATGATTCAGTTCATTTTATAATTTAGTTTTATAAGCTTGTAATTTTCATGCAATTCTTTAAAAATTATTAGTTTCAAGCAAAAGATGTTAAATGAGATAAAATCACTTTATTCCGATATATTTACTCGTATGCCACAAAGTTACAATCATTAGAACTGAAAATAATTTTCCTTATCTAAAAATTGTTAATGTATATTTGAGTATTTTGAGGATATTTTTTCGTAATTTTATTCCCAGAAGAAACCATTTATTTTAATACCACTTTAAATATTGAAATATTTATTGTTTATAAAATTGTATTGACTTTCACTGCAATAAATTTGAATCTTCTTAGAAACTGAAGAATTATAATGTATCATATATATAAAGAGAAATAGATAGTCGGATTTAGCACAGCATCAGAATTTTTTCGAAGGAGTTATTTCTTTGAATGTGGGTAACAAATATTTCTAAAGCCGCTCTTTGTATTCTTTATCTCCAAAACACAATACTAAATCCTCCAATATTTTTCCATTATTTAAAGGAAACATATATAGGATTTAAATAATCTGAAACATTGCGGATTTTGAATCGCCTCAAAATACTTCCTCTCGAATATTCCTATAAAATGTGAAACTGGAATGATAAAGTTATTATACGTTTTCTTCAAACAGAAAAAAAATTTACTGTTTACATTTTTTTCTCCTAATAAGAAATAAAATGAAAGAAAAAAGTGTAAAAAAAAGAAAGTAGATAAAAAACAAATGATATCTATTCTATATATGCAAATGATATCTATTCTATATATAAGTTTTTCCTGAATGTGGAATGTTCAGCAGATAAATAAATAATATTTCTCTTTCAGATACAATATATATTTTTATTGAAAAATGTTTTATTCTCCTTTATTTTATTACTTTAGGATATTTACAAGGAATTTTAATTAAAAGACTATCAACTTCTGTTCCAAAATCCTATCCTTTTCTAGCATCGTGCGCATTCAAATATTTAGCTGCAAGGTATTGTTAGGTGCCATTTACAAATCTAAATGAATAGAAATTTCTATTTAAAAGTTATCCCTACTGCAGAGGTTATGACTATGGTTGTTTTCCTTCTACTGTAAATTGTAAACCTCCATAATACGGACATTTTAAAACTGATAATGTCTTATATTTGAGTAAAACTTGTATTCCATCAATTACACAGAAATAAATTTTAAAGGAAACTTGTATTCAATGAAATATAAGAGGTAAGGACTTTGCATAACGGGCCACTTTCATCGCCCATCTTCTTATCCATCTATTATTAATTTGATACACAATTTCAAATTCGAGATTCCATTAACAAAGTAATTTTAAACTTCTTATTCAGTTAGGCATTTTATCTGTATTTTTATCATCACTGTGAGTCATAATCAGCTGGGTTGTTAAAATTACCATGACCCATGGAGGGATTTTGTTTTTTTGTACAGCAACTATACACGCGTGCCATATTTTATTTCATACTATACACGCATGCCATATTTTTATTTTTTGTTTAAATGTAAATTATTCAATTTCAGATACGTAAAACATAACTGAGAATTATCAAAAATTGGTGTGATTTGATCAGTGAACGAATATATGAAATTCTCAATGCTGAGAAGAAGATGGCAGAAATATCCAATTGAATGCAACTATGAAGTAATAACTGAAGTCATTCAATGCATTTTATTCGAAATTTGGAGAAAAGGTTTTACGAGAAATTTGGCGGCACGGGAATAAAATTAAAGTTTCTCAGAATTCATGGAGGAATTCAAATGCCATAGCACCGACAAGTTTATATTTCAAAAGAATCTATGCATCCGTTGTCGATAACGTCTTTGCTTCAAATTCTTGTGATAAAAATCAATGATTTTTCTGGGGATGCTCAAACAAAATTTCTTTGAAAATGAAAATAGTTTTGAATATTGAATTGATGTATGATGAAATGAAAAATTTATCCTATTATGCAAGACATAATACATTGTAAAATATAGAAATAAATAGTAAAATAACAAAGAAATTTGTTAATAAAGGGCATGAAAAAATAACGCAAAGTAATAAAACAGAATTATGGTAAAAAATCTATCAAATTTTTACATAATATCGTCCAATAATGGTATTTTCACTTACTGGCGCCTTAAATAGGCTATCTAATTTAGATATATAGGAGCATTTCCAAATTCATCGAAATGAACAAATGCATTCAGATATAAAAAGAATTTAAATAATATAGCTATATTGTATATGGTTGAATCATAAAGCAGAAAAAAATTGGAAGTTGAAATTTTATGCTGAATAAACAAATCCAATAAATTATTCCTTATATACTACATTTAAAACAAACTTCTACGTTTTAATTGGTCAAGGTATGATAGTTTTAATATTATTATTTTAAATAAATTATTAATTTGAGGCACTTTGAGGTATTTTCTTCGAGATGACTATTAACAAGGTATAAAATGATGAATTTGAAGGATTTAAAACTGATTAATTTTGTCTCAGAAAATGTGAGTAGCATTTTTAACAAAAAAAAAACCGACTTTAAAATAAATATCATTTATGTCTTCCGTTAAATTAGATGATTGGATTAGATAGATTAGATGGATTAGATGGATTAGATTTCTTCTTAAAAATAGATGATTGGATTTAGATAAATACACAGACTACATAAAATGTTTATTATAATTTGATGAATTATGATTTTGAAAGGAATTCCTAATCTCATATAGGTTATCAAATATTGTATCTATCACCGGACAAAGAAGAAAATATCATCAGGAAGTTTTAATGAAGAATCTATCATTTCATCATTAAAACTTCCAAAATGTCAGATTCTTTCATGGTATAATATATATTAATCATTTCGCCATGTCTCACAATTCTAACAAAGTAATATATTGGTGGAAATATGCTACTTAGTTTGGTATTAATTTCAATGAAATTTTATTGATGATTCATTAACTGAAATGTTGTTTCAGCTGCTCATTTCATCATATGATATGATTCAAAATTATGGCAACCACCCCAACTAGTAATGACATACCAACAATGTGGAATTTTAAATCCACCTGAACTTTTTGCTTAATTTAATTATATTAATGTCCTATTTGCAAGCAACACCAGAGATATCTTAGGACAAAACTCGTAATTTTGTACACCTGTCAGACTTCGAGGCTGAACCTTGAGCTGGCAATCTTTCTCCGAGCTCCCATAGTCTTAAATGGTCATTTGTCTGCTAAATAGTTTATATAATTTATAGTTTATATAATAAATTTTCAACTACAAGAAAATATACTAAATGTTGTATAAAATTATTTGTAAGTTATTTTAAATTTTATTAAAATATTTTATCAAGGTATAACTTTTGATATTATTCATTTTTAGCATTTTTTTATTTTCTGAAAAAGCAATATTTTTTACATTTGGGACCCAACCAAATTTTCTTTCATACGAAAAAGTGCTTACAAATTTCAATTATTGAAGAAATGGCTGAATTTCACATTTTAGCAGAGCATGTAATTTTTCTGAAAAAAATATTGTTATGTTTTGCTTCAAAAATAGAAATAAGCGAATGTGCAGTGGCTATTATATAAACTCTCTTCAAAACTGCTTGTTTCCTTTGGTTCATGTTTTATATTACAGTAATATCGGAAAATCAATAGAGGAAAAACTTCCTGATTTTTCTGCTGGACAAATTGAATTACAACATCATGTAAAATACAATCAGTAATTTCTTACAGGAAACTGTGTGTTATATAACTTACAAGACAATGGATTAGAGAATTACTTAACACTTATTTTACTCAATATCTGTTTCATTATCTGACAAATTGAGCAGAGGTTAAGAAGGAGACATTCTGACGGATGGGATATCATCAAAAGAACTCTTTTAGTATCAATAAGTCATATATATTTTTAAAAATTACCTTTTACTTTTATATCATTTACTCTTTATTCCATAAATATAACTACACGTAATATTTGAATAAAATTTTCGAATTTGACGTTCTGACTAGCTTGCAGACATATTGCTACATCTCTCAATCCATCGATGTCAGAAAGTTCCGAAAACAAAAAAGTAGACAATAACATCATCTTCGTTTTCGTCTTGAGCAATGCCGATTACAAAACTATGAATACTTTTTTTTTCAAAGTTATCCCTGAATTAAGATACAAGATAAGGATAAAAGTTATTATTACAAGGCCAGGGGGAAATCCGGAGAGAGGAAATGATTGTTTTTGCTATATTCGTTTTCTAAAGGGAGTTTCAATGAACCGTTTCAGAACTTCTAAGAGGGATAGGGTATATCCTGACAACTCGAAATCATAGAGCAATGTGGGGTCGGAAATGCTTTCCTGGAGCGGTGTTGTACACAGAAGCACCATAAAGAAAAGAGAACGTAAATAAAAAATCATTTTCATAATACATGAAAAGAAGCAAAAGATACATGGATTAAAGTAAGTGTTCGAAGTTTCTTCCACGGGCTACAATGCACGCCTCACATCTCCGACGCATGGACATCCGAACATTCTGGAATACTACAAGCATATCTCGAATCTCTCCGGCAGCTACTGCGATTCTTGCAACGAGCTCCTCAGCAGTGTCAACAGGGGTGTCATAAACTAGCGATTTCATATGACCCCAGAAATAAAAATCAAGACATGATAAGTCGGTTGACCGAGCACACCAACGCACGGGACCCCCACGTCCTATCCACCGTTGAAATATGTGACATCCAGGTAGTTACGAACATCTCCGCTATAATGTGCAGGGGCTCCATCGTGATGTAACCAGATTGTCTGTTGCGTCGATGCAGAAATCTGTTCATCTCTCAAAAGTTGTGGCAATACTTGCTGCAGAAAGAGCAAGTACGTAGGTCCGGTTAGACAACCCGGTAACAGGTAAGGTCCGATGAGGTGATCTCCCACAATACCGGCCCATACATTGACCGAAAATCGATTCAGTGCTGCACGATGTCGTATTGCATGTGGGTTCTCGACCACCCCGATATGGTCGTTATGCGTGTTGAAAATTCCTTCCTTTGTGAAGGATGCCTCATTGGAAAACAACTTCAGCAGGAAAAAGGGGATTTGTATCACATTTTCCCAGGTACCACTGTGCGAAAGCAGTATTAGATACATAATCCTCCGGTTTCTGTGTCTAGACACGCTGCACGTGAAACGGATGCATGTCTTCTGCTCGGAGAATCCTCCAGACGCTGCAATGGGAAACCCCGACTGCGTTTGCTACACTACGTGTACTCGTTCTAAGATTCCTCTGTACATGCTGCAGCACATTCTGTTCGGTGTCTGCCCTCCGTGTTGTTCTTACCCTGTCCCTGTGAGCTCTTTCTAATGAACCTGTCTCAGCTAATCTCTGGTGCAGTCTTGCAAAGAAATTATGACTGGGAATACGCCTCGTCGGATATCGTTCTGCGTACAAACGCTGTGCGGCTGGCCCACTACAATTTGCAGCCCCGTACACCAAATGCATATCGGATAACTCTGCAATCGTGTAATCATCCATCCTACTAACTTGGCATTATTCTGCGAAATGAAGATTCCCTGCACGAAAGCTCGGACTTTTCGCACAACGCCATCTACCGCATCAGGAAAGCATTTCTGACTGCCCATTGGTATATGATTTTGGTTCGTCACGATGTACCCTACCTCTCTTAACCTCTATTAGAAGTTCTGAAACGATTCACCGAACACCCTGTATATATATATATATATTACGAACTCGAAATATATAATTATTTTCATCAAATATTCAATAGATTCACTTTGTTATTTTCACTTGTATTCAAATTTCCGAATATTCTTATGGATTGCATTTTCTAGGAATTTTTATTATATATATATATATATATATATAGGAGTTTTTATTATATATAGGAATATAGGAATTTTTATTATTGCAAACCCTTTTGATCCTGTTAACTTGTGAGAAAATTAGATTAGTGAGAAAATTAGATATTGAAGCATCAAACAACCTCATTAATAATTTAATTAAAAAGGAATTTCCTAAAAATTACTGTAATATCAATTTTTTAATGAAACAAGGTATGGTTTGGGATTAATCCTTTGGCTTAAATAAAAAATAGAACTTTCCTTGCATATTATATCACTCAATAGGTGGCGCTGGGAGCTTACAATTTTTACCTAAATTACCGTTAGCTTTGTGTTTTTAATAAGCGGGAATCACAATAGATAGCTTAAAATTTCCTTGACTGTTGATGGTATGTTCTTGCCTTTTCGTTTTTTCTTTAGCGTTAGTTTATGGTATTTTGGTTTTTATTGTTTTTTGTTATTGTATTTTTACTTATTAGTGGTTTTTTTCTTCTAATTTGTTGTTTTGTATTTTCCTTTCTGTTAAAATGGTATATCTCTTGGGCCTAATTTCAAGGGATTTTCGGGTCACGAGGAATCATTATTAGACTTAATTGTCTGAATTTCCTTAACAGAAAAAATCCCTTTTTTTGAATCCCTGCCTGAGGGTGACCCTTGAAAAAGTCTTCAGGCAGGATTCTTTTTTATATTTTGTTATATTTTTTATTTGGTTTATTTGTTTTTCCTATTAACTTGATTTTTATACTTTTGTATATATAAATATATATATTATTATTTATTTTATTTTTGTCTTTATTTTTCGCAATTTGCATTCTTTTTGTACATCTCTTTTCTGAACAATAATAAAGAATCACATCACAGAGAAAAATTTTAAAAGTAATCAATAAATGTTAAAAAAAAAAAGAAAAAAGAACTCTAAAACATGAGAAAGTGAGTGTGGGACTTATTACTATTTAAATCCTTTGAAACTTAAAAAATGCAATGTAAAAAATAAATAAATAAATGACTACTTTCAATTCGTTTTAATTTTTCATCACACTAAATTCATTAAAATGAGGAATTTATAAATCTAAGTTTTAAATCTGACTTTCTTAAAATTCTTTTAAAATGTATGCATGCATTAATTCCAATTTACATAGTTGAAAGAATTATCTATCAATATGATTGTTTCAAGTGCTTGGTGCCACCGTCAATATAATGTTATCTATGTATGCTAATTTGATTTCCAAATTAATGCTATTCAAAATTATATTCTAAAATTTAATCTTAAAATTTACTGTTTCAATATTTTTACAATATTTTCGAAACATATAAATTCTTGCACTGGATTCACTGTTTTTGCTTTTTACGCAAAATTAGACGTGTACTTTTATACACAAGCTAGTATAGTTCAGAATTCCTACCCGTGCTTGTCGTGTCTCTTATTATTGGCATATCTGGAATTTTTTATACTTTATTTTTTTAAATAATATAACATTTTGATAACAACAAATTCTGGTATCAGTGATGGTCTATATTTACTAAGTACAGCATTTAACAGAACTACTTAGATATCTTTTGAAAATAAATTTTCATTTTTTCATCAGTATTTAAGTGTAGGTTATAAAATCTGAAAATAAAATGGTGATAGAATATCATAAAATAGCAAGAAATATATGCTATGAATATATTTCTCTTTCAAAACAGATTACATTAATTTCATCTTTTCTTTTATTCATTTTAAGTTTATCCTTTTACTTTTTTTTAAATATCCAGTTTCTCTAATAATTGACATATTATTGAGAAAATAATTTTAACTTCCTCGTCTGATTAAATCAATTAATGCTTAAAATAATAACGAAAAATTACTATTTGTGCTTTATGTCCTTTTTATGATTATTTGTATATTAAAAAGCCATATCGGATGAATTTAGCATTTTTGAGTTTCATCCCAGGTGTTTCTTTTCCCAAACTAGACTGAACAAACACACACACAAAAAAAAAATTAGAAAATGCTTAGAAAAATATTAGAGATGTTTATGAAACAACAGTATTTGCAAAAATTTAATGTGTTTGAAGAGCAACTAATGCAAGTCAACAGGTGTTTGTTCTCACTCAAAAATATTTTGTCTAGCTTAATAACTGCAACTATAAGAACTAAAGATTATGCTAAT
>JAPMOR010048969.1:266528-276900 GCA_026543865.1 Argiope aurantia | reverse complement strand
CAAGAAATTGTAGTTCAGAAAAGTTATTCACATAAAGAACTTTTCCCAACATGTAACATTTCTGAACTTTCTCCGAAAAATCCAAGACCTGCATTTTCGGTAAAATATTTGCTTTCTTTAAGTGAGATAGACAATACCTTTTTAGTGGATGTAAATATATGTGAAAAGTTTTTTCAAACTCGGTTACTGCTGATAGGCACTGTCGCTTGCTTGTATTCTCTCTTTCATAGGGGGACGTATTGTATTTTCAATTGAGTTTGAAGTTGCATATTTGTTATTATGTTTCTTAATAAATCAGGGTTTTTACGTATATTTTATTGATTATGGATTCGATTCCATACTTAAATAAGACTTTTCCACACATACCCCCATATACATATTATTAAATCAAATAAATTACTGTAGAGAATAAGTCTGAAATCCATCTGCATTGTATAATCCATAATATTGTTGTTATTCTCGTTTTGCAGGCACTTTTCCATTTCAAAAAAATTATTCAAAACTGTCCTGGAAAACGCTTTAAAATAAATAACTTTTGCAGTTGGTGACAGTTAATTCAATATGATAAGCAGAAATATACATTTTTGCCAACATTTAATACATTTGCTTTAACTGTCCAGCACTCATAACCAGGGTTGGGCGATGACCGAACTTCATCACCGCGATTCATCTTCCAACACATATCTAGATTTTTTTATATATCCTGATGCCATTATTTATTTATAGCTATTATAAGTTATAAATAGCATCTCTAAACATATTGACTGATCAGAAAGACTCCAAATAAAATTAAATTTCAATTTATATAATAAAAATATTTGCTTTGTTTTAATAAAAATAGAAAATAATTCTGTAAAAATCCCTTTTATAAAGTTTCTCAATACCAAAGCAGGTATAATAGAACTTCTTTATACGAGTACGCTTGGGTAAGAAAATGCGAGCTGCGAATAAAATTGTGAATTTAATCTGAATTAATCTTTTTTACTTTTATTTCTGAAGATAAATATTTCGCGATTAAACAAAGGGCAGCCTACAAACTTCTGATAATCACAATTAGTTTTTCATATTGGTATTATTCAATTAGGGAGCAGAAAAAAGTTTATTTCAAAATGGCATGCTTAAAGCAAGTTATTAGAATATAACAGTATTCATAGAAATATTAATACAAATTATATACGAAGATCAATAAGAACGAAAAGCAATAAAAACAAACGCTAACCGGTTACCAGAACGGAATCGAAATCGCAAATCAATTGTGAATATGATTTATTGTATCGCGATTCACTGTGAAGTATTATTCAAGATCATGACTTCGATATATCGATATTTTTTGAAAACCGGAAAATCGATTATTTAGAAACCGGCAATCAAACCAAAAAACATCGATTTTTTTTCAATAAATCGGAAATCGTCAAAGCCGTACTCATAACAAACAAAAGGACTAATTGAATTTCGATTTTAAGACTTTAATATAACGAGTATGCAAGAATATAAGGTGAGAAATTAACAGTATTATTAGATATTAATTAAAATTAAGGACATAATGATATGACAATAATTTGTATTAAAAAGTTGCTAAGAAGCAGGAAATAAAAAAAATTATTAAAGTTATAAAAATTATATAATACTAATATGAAAGACACGTGAACATCTTTTGTTAATTACGGTCCATCATCTCTATAAATAAAAATTTATTTAGGGTATAAACATTAAGTATCATCACATGTTCAAAAGGCAATTTATGTAACAAATTATTTCCGATTTTTCTTAAAATACTCAGACAGACTATAAGGATTACATCTTATCAATCAAGATCTATACAATTCATTAAGCCATCTGTACAAGAACTTTCAGAAGAGTTTTAAAGAGTTATTTAGAAGAGTTTGAAGTTACTTTCATTTCCAAAAGGAGACACCTCTGATATTTAGCGCTACTTTTAAAAAGTCAGGGTTCAAATATTCTAACTCTATAAATTGTTTTATTTAATTAACCGCTTAATTCCATTTGTTTGTGTATACTCATATTTGGATCAAATTCCACGAAGAAGGATGTTGATGACCGAGAGGGAGAAAGATTTCTCTACCAATAAATAAACTAAAAAATGATCATAAATTTAAAAAAAATATATTTTTGATTAAAAAATTATTTTTGCTTTTTAATTGCGATTAAATTCGAACATAGATTTAATAAGATTATCCTGAACTTTCGATACAGAAGGACATTGCAATATGCTTCATGCGCTGTACGAACATTCCGATAGATCTTCTATAAAACTAGCAAAGGAAGTGAAAAGGAGTTCAATCTGCAAGACGATAACAAATATTACGAATTCCGTTCTATCAAAATGACCTTACTGCACGAACCACTAGTTACTATTTCGTTCTGCATAGAAAGTTCGGTGAATCTTATTTAACTGTATCATCAATGATATTGTATAAATAAAAAGAAAATGCAATCCATAAGAATATTCGGAAATTTGAATACAAGTGAAAATAACAAAGTGAATCTATTGAATATTTGATGAAAATAATTATATATTTCGAGTTCGTAATATATATATATATATACAGGGTGTTTCAGTGAATCGTTTCAGAACTTCTAATAGAGGTTAAGAGAGGTAGGGTACATCGTGACGAACCAAAATCATATACCAATGGGCAGTCAGAAATGCTTTCCTGATGCGGTAGATGGCGTTGTGCGAAAAGTCCGAGCTTTCGTGCAGGGAATCTTCATTTCGCAGAATAATGCCAAGTTAGTAGGATGGATGATTACACGATTGCAGAGTTATCCGATATGCATTTGGCGTACGGGGCTGCAAATTGTAGTGGGCTAGCCGCACTGTGTTGGTACGCGGAACGATATACGACGAGGCGTATTCCCGGTCATAATTTCTTTGCAAGACTGCACCAAAGATTAGCTGAGACAGGTTCATTAGAAAGAGCTCACAGGGACAGGGTAAGAACAACACGGAGTGCAGACACCGAACAGAATGTGCTGCAGCATGTACAGAGGAATCCAAGAACGAGTACATGAAGTGTAGCAAACGCAGTCGGGGTTTCCCATTGCAGCGTCTAGAGGATTCTTCGAGCAGAGGACATGCATCCGTTTCACGTGCAGCGTATGTAGACTCAGAAACCGGAGGATTATGTACCTAATATTACTTTCGCACAGTGGTACCTGGAAAAATGTGATACAAATCCCCTTTTACTTTCTGAAGTTGTTTTCCGATGAGGCATCCTTCACAAGGGAAGGAATTTTCAACACGCATAACGACCATATCGGGGCGGTCGAGAACCCACATGCAATACGACATCGTGCAGCACTGAATCGATTTTCGGTCAATGTATGGGCCGTTATTGTGGGACATCACCTCATCGGACCTTACCTGTTACCGGGTTGTCTAACCGGACCTACGTGCTTTCTCTTTCTGCAGCAAGTATTGCCACAACTTTTGAGAGATGAACAGATTACTGTATCGAAGCAACAGACAATCTGGTTCCAACACGATGGAGCCCCTGCCCATTATAGCGGAGATGTTCGTAACTACCTGGATGTCACATTTGGTCAACGGTGGATCGGACGTGGGGGTCCCTTGCGTTGGCCTGTACGGTCACCCGACTTATCATGTATGGATTTTTATTTCTGGGGTCGTAAGAAATCGCTAGTTTATGACACCCCTGTTGACACTGCTGAGGAGCTCGTTGCAAGAATCGCAGTAGCTGCCGGAGTGATTCGAGATATACCTGGAGTATTCCAGAATGTTCGGATGTCCATGCGTCGGTGATGTGAGGCGGGCATTGTAGCCCGTGGAAGAAATTTCGAACACTTACTTTAATCCATGTACCTTTTGCTTCTTTTCATGTATTATTAAAATGATTTTTCATTTACCGTCTCTTTTCTTTATGGTGCTTCTGTGTACAACACCGCTTCAGGAAAGCATTTCCAACCCCACATTGCTCTATGATTTCGAGTTGTCAGAACCTCTTAGAAGTTCTGAAACGGTTCCAACGGTTCACTGAAACACCCTGTATATATATTTATAGCACGTGTGTGTATGTGTTAATCTGATTAATTAGTTATTATTGATAATTGATTATTATCACATTAATTGTAATATAAATAATTTTCTGTATACCAACAGACGTTTTGACATATTTTAATCAAATAAATCGTAATAAAAAATATATTAAAGCATATTTACATTGCTATTTCTGATTTAGAAGCTAGGATTATGCTATTGAGCTATCTTTTAATTGCAGTAAACTATCTTTATTTTTTCCATATCACTTCATCAAAATAACTTCATGAGGATTTTCATAAAACCATATATATTATTGAGAGGTTTCTGAGATCTAAATTTCGGTGTGATATTAATGATGTTTGAAAATTTTTGAATATTATCGTTTCCATTCATGCAGTGAAGTATCTGTGACCAATAGATAACGCTATAGTAATGCATCTGCCCTTCTAATGTTTTGTCTTCTACAGCTATACATTTCGGAATTTAGTAAAATGTTCTCCGAACCATATTGCATTCCTTTAATTCCTTCATTATCTCAGTACAAAAATTATTTTTCTTCTCATTCAACAGCAAAAAATTAACATATTCGCTGGTATTGTTTATGATTGTGATTCGGATCTTCCTTGCTTTCTCTTAACTATAGAAGAGAAACTATTATATGATAGTTGATATGGACTAGTAAAATGATAAGTGTGAATTAATAGTGATTCTGACAGTCATCCTGTCAATGTGATGTGATAATACATATCAATTTTGCATCATGATCATATCGTCATTTAGGTTATTTTGAGACCAAAATCATATCATTTAAAATAATCATCAGTAGTCATATCATATCATCAACTAACATTTAGAAAGAAATGGATAAAATGAATTATATTGTTTTAAATTGACTTCGTTCAAGGAAGCATCACAATATTTTACAAGATATTAATTTTGATCTTATCATCAATTTAGTAATATCTAACTCACCAAAGTTCACATTCGAACATTATCTCTTATGCAATTTTTGTAATTCACGAATAACAGTTTTTTCTTACATCAAGAGAAATTTTATCCCTTCATAAGATATTGCTCCTATAGAATGTAATATAAAATGCATTTTACATTTGCATGATTGAGAATGATTGAGATAAGAAAGATTGCTTCTTATATGTCGTAAGTGGTTCCACCACAAATGAATTTAATGCTTAATTTAAATATTAAATTGCCTTTTACAAATTCAGCTGAATAAAATTTTGTCCAATATTTTTTTTTTCTGAAAAATCTTTTAGTAAGATATATTTTCTGAACAATTCTCCTAGAAACACCGCTTATTTAATGTTGACTTGATGGACCTCCATATTTTAACATGTTTTTCTACTTTTTTTCCTTCAATACTCCATGTCTTTTTTTTTATTCTTTAGCCTTTGAGATTTTATTGAAATTATCTGTACTTAAAATTGATATTTAATAAAATGAAAACGCATAAAAAAAATAAGAATTGGTGGTTACGATTAATCTTCCCGAATAATACAATTAAATCAGTCTAAAATACCAAACTGTTTTATTTTTTGCCGAATTTACGTTTTTACTGACTATTATTTTGATTATAATTTCATTTGAAATTTCAAATATTTTTAAAGAAACGCTGTGTTGCAGTTTCTTTGGTAAGCAATGAGCAATAGTCACAAAAGTGTTGTCAATTAAAATACTAGGGCAACTAAGTTAGTTCGATTGTCTGAAATTGAATGATTTTTTTATTACGCTGTTTACTCAATTTCATTTATTGTGCAAAGCTTTATTCCCTTTCTAGAAGCAACTTCAAAATGTGATAAAGAACCATAAATTGATCCGTTTGTCAATGTGCGTTAATGTAAGTGTCAAATGCATTTCGTTTCACAGAACACTTGCAATCAATCATAGACTCTCCGATACTAGACAATAGTTTCGCAACATTCAGCAGCAGCGTTCTAGAGAGTAATTCTTGAAACGTAAAAAGAAAAAGCCATTTTTTTTTGTCATTAAG
This sequence comes from Argiope aurantia, assembly GCA_026543865.1. Taxonomy (NCBI): domain Eukaryota; kingdom Metazoa; phylum Arthropoda; class Arachnida; order Araneae; family Araneidae; genus Argiope; species Argiope aurantia. Next base: position 270,871 of record JAPMOR010048969.1, on the reverse strand, counting down.
TGCCATAATATTAAATGTTTTTACTGTTTCGTAATGGAAGTGTGACATAGACATCTTTGCTGCCTTGACTGCAACGCCCTTTCGAAGGAAAATAATGATGCTGGCGTGAGTGTGTGTTAGAAAAAATGCATGAAATATCGCACGTCAGAAAAAATTATTTTCCCAAAGAAGGGAGGTATCTATCATAAAGTATAGCAGAATTATGGTGATAGGCTAATTGTATTTATAAAAAAAAATGTTGTCTTAGTTTGTATTCGTGAGTGTCTAAGCCTTTTTTTTAATGTTTTGAAATTGGTGTTTTATTTTAATATATTAAAATAAAATGCTGATATTCGAGAACTCTAGATGATTAAATGATCTAGATCCCAGCAAGAAATGCTTTTGTTCTTTTCATAAACAAATTCAATAACAGGACTCAAAAATATTTTCAATAAAATTGACAAATGAAAACAATACGAGATCTCTCATTTTATCAATAAATTTAAATTATTTATAAATGTGAAATTATGTATGTTCGGAGTTGTCTAAAATGAACACTTTTTTATATCGAGTTGTTCCTTTATAAATCTGAAATTAAAAATATATTCTTTTTTTTTCAATCAATCTGATATACATTCTCTAAACCTGTCTTTGCTATGTTTTTTTTAAATATGAATAATATGAATTAACCTGAAATTAAATTACAGTTCAAATAATAAATTTTAGATTATACAGCCATCTTGGGAGATAAAAGTAGGAAAGTAGTCTTGTAGTGACAGCCAAGTGTGAATATATAAATACTCATTTAAATCCAAAGGTACTTTTCTTACATCAACACATAAACGCAATTTTCAATGAAATCTCTGAATAAAATTTAAGTATAGAACGCTTTTATTTTAATAAAAATAGACGCATTTTATTTTTCATTGTAATTATTCAATTATTAACAATAGTATGAATATGTTTATAAAATATTTTTAACATTATAACATCTTTTGATTTACTTTGTTAGAATATCAGAAATTTTAAATAAAATCACATAATATTCTTAAATGCACATTTTTTCTTTTAATGCGACATTCAATGAAATTCCTCAGCAATACCATTAAAAAAGAAAGGAAGAAAGATTAAATTCTATGAGTTATTTTGCGTATGCGTTGTGATCATATGCGTGACGATTTTAGTCAATGAAATATTTCTGAAATGCGGTCTTTTTAAATAATTCATGGAATTTCTGTGTAAAGTAGGATAATGTATTTCATTTTTCTGCATTATATATTTCTGCTCCCTAGATATAATAAAAAATGGTACAAAACCATAATGTAAAAACAAAAGCAATTTAAGAGTTACACTTTCTGAGAAATTCTGAAATGGAGTTAAAAATCCATTTAGTAAAATTTTAGTAAAATTTCAACTTAATACATTCTCAACATTGGAAAATTTGTTGCAGAATTACAATTTGAATAACTCTATTGAAGTGATCTATCCTTTTTCTTTGTAAATTATTTTTGTTTCAGAGAATAAGAAATTTTAACAAGTAAAGTCTGTGATTGTGTTATTTCTTGAAGACTCTCTGACGTTTTATTTAATTACTTTATAAAAAATTATTTATGTTGACTATTTAAAATGTCCAAATTCTGAATATTTAAATCCTATTGTTGTATTTTATATAAATGCATTTTATGACAGCTTTATGTTAAACCTGTTTTCGTTCCAATGCTTAAAAACTATAAAAATTCGATAATTTTTTATCTCATTTATTTTAGAAATTTTTAACATCTTAGGCAATTGAAAATTAGAAACCAATTTATTAAGATATGCATTCCTCATTTATTAAATCGAAATTATTTGATTCATGGACAATAATTTTAGAATATGCTTTGTACTTGATTATTATTCAATAATAAAATCATTTTCCTTTTCATTATCTCACTTATTACTATTAAACTTCTAATAATAATTTTTACAAATAACTAATATAATATAAGCAAGCTTCTTTGATCTTAGAATACCTATACATATAACATTAATCACAAATTATTCCAGAAAAATTAATTTTATTTTGCGTTTTATATGATTGATTGAAGCATATTAAAATCAAAATATACCAATATTAATATGCGATATCTTCTGAATTTATTGCTGCCAACGATAGTAACGTATAAATTATTGACAAGCTAGTCATTCTAGATCTCTACACTTTAAAAATTTGAAAAACATTCCACCCCTTTACATATTGTTTTTGAGGAGTCTCAAGCACAATCAGAAATGAGTATTACTTTAGAATGTGGACAAGAAAGTAACCACTAGAATAATTCAGATACATTTCAGGTTTTTAAATATGTACTGGCTGCTACTTAAATCTGACATTATTAGCAATCAGAAGGTGCAAGATATGTAAGATACAATGATTATGAAAATCAGCGACATTATTTTCTGTGGAAAGTTTTCCATTAGAAATTAGAGAGATCGTTAGGTGAAGAGACTCGTAACTTTGTCATAAGTGAAATGTTTTCCTAGTTAAAAAACTAAATTTATAACAAAGGCAGCTTTTTTTTTTCTAAGTTGTTTAGACTAATGAATTGTGATTTTTGCAAAATATTTCTAAAACAATCATTCTTTCTTATAGATTATACTGAAATTTATAAAAAATGTTTCCAGAAAATTGAGTTAAAAAACGTTTTACTGGATGAATAATAGGATAAAAGAAACATAAATTAGTCATGAATTCAAATTTATGACTCTGTCTACATATGCGAAATTTAGGCATTACATAATCTATTTAAATACAAAATATATATTAAATCAAATTCAGATTTTAGTACTCCTCCACATTGTTTCAACATTCAGATATTTCGTAAAATGTATGACACATTGCAAACATACACTTAAGATTGAAAAAAAAATTTAAAACATGAATAATCGAAATTACATTGCCAGAGAAATGAAATCTTTGAAACTTAGCATGACTTTAAGAACTGATAATCTCACCCTTGAAGAAAACATTGTTTTACTAGCGTCAATACAACCACATATTCCAATACTTACTTTCTATTATTTGTACATATATCAGTAAATTATAATTTGAGTTACCTGATTCCTATTTTCTTATTACATAACTTTTGTCAGCATACTTTTTGTGGTTATTATATCGCATCTTGCAAAGCATGCATAAATATCTCAAATGCAATTAAGCAACCTTTGGTTAGTGTTTTAGATAACACTTGAAAACTAAAATAGACTACAGACATATCAAATGTTGTAAGGTATTATTTATAAATATGACATTTGGAAACTTGAACCAATTTTAATAGATTTTTGCCAGTATTTGAAAATTTCAAAACCTTAAGAAGAAGTTCAACATCAGTTCATGTATAATAATATACATAACAAAATGAAAGTGAATTCCCTAAGAAATATGCGATATTAATAAGTCTCAAAAAACTAAGTTAAACTAAATTCTTCTAAGTTCTACATTCATTTAAATATTATTGACAGTGGGAAATCTCCTCTATACCTTTTTATGTAAATTCAAGGAATTTTTAATCTGCACTTTAAAAAATAAATTAAATACCGTGTAACTGAATAAATTTCTTTAATATATTATTAGGGCATTACGAAACACGACAAATAGAATTACTGGAATTAAAACAAAATAAAAACATTTTGGACAAAACATTATTGCAGAAAGATATCAAAACGTACAAATGGTAGGAAATCAATCAAAAAACCTCCAAAAGACTATTTCTTTCTAAAAATTATATCACAAATGATGCAACAATTCTTACGTTTACTTCTTTTAAGATATATAGAAATAATAATTAAAGCCGATTCTTCAAAAATTATTGATCGAAGTACAGCCAGATGGAACGAAAAATATCAGTTATAACTGAAGGAAATAAATTGTGAGAAAACACTCATGATAGATATATGCTGTATACGTTGAGAACCTAATAGACAAGACTTTAATTTTAGCTCAGGAAGGAGAGAGAATAGTTAGAAAAGTCAGGAAAAAGAGGATGTAATTCTGTTTTCAGGATCCATATATCTTGTTCATGTCATTGCTACATCGGGAAGCTCTCTTCATAATAATACTTAAATTGGTTGCTCATGCGCAATATGTTTTCTTTAGCTCCATTGGGAGATGTATAATTATTAATGTTTTACATTGAATGTTGTAAGCATGCCTTCATATCGAGAATTCTGAAAGAAAAACTAAAATAAAATAAATACATATCTAAGAATTAATTAAATTAAAAACAATTAATTACTTAATGAAATAAATTTCTAAAGATAGTAGAATAGAAGAACACACACACACACGCATATATATATATATATATATATAGATATATATATATATA
>JAPMOR010048969.1:191746-266428 GCA_026543865.1 Argiope aurantia | reverse complement strand
CTTAATAAGAATGCTCAGCCAAACATTTTTACTACAATCTTTCACCCCTTTTTTTTATTAAAAGTTTAATAAAACCAGTAAATACATTCCAACATCAGAGTGAGGATAATTCATCCCCCAATTTTAATATATCCATCAAGGAAGCGGGGAGCGAGAATAGGCTTACATGGCAGCTTCTACTCCCCATATTTGAAATATTCATTCATATAAAATATGTTACATTTTATTCCCGAATCATGTTATTGATTTAAAATTTGCTCTCAGAAATTAAATAATAACAAATATTATTCAGATTATTCATTTTGTATATTTTTGATGTTAATAAATATCGTAAGAGCTTGATTTACAAGTGCCGTGGAAGGCTAATTATATAAAAGAAAGTAAAGTAAAACTCATTACAATATTACAAAAGGATACCAAAAAATAGGAAAAATCTTCATTCTTTAACTTTCAACTATGAAAATAGAAATTCGTAATTACAAATTTGTATAATCGATGGAAATAATTTTAAATTCCTCAACATAAATTATTGAAAATTTTGAATAAGAATGCTCTAAGTATTTAGGATAAGGATGCCACACTCGATAACAAATAACTTGATATCCTTTCAAAGATTTTTTTAAAAACAACTTCAGAATGATTTTAAAAACTTTTTCTGCTTCATCTTTTCATTTTGTGATCTTTTTAAATTCGTCAAAATCTAACTCGATTTATACTTACTAAAAATTCTAACTAAAATTTTTAAGATTAATTGTGTCCTACGCATTTACATCATTCAAAAGATATTTGGACAAAATCTGTATCATCATGACGAACGTCCTGCGATAAAATCCAATGATAAACAAAAGGCACTTGTATCATCTTTTATTATTAGAAGTGATATCTATCGCCCGAAGCCAATATAAATTAGATTTGTCCCTCTCTTTTTAATAAGCTACTAGTTTCTTTTCCGAAATTAGAAATAGAAAAACACTACGTATGAAAAAAAAAATAAAGATCAGAAAAGTGATCGTATTCAAATCGATCATAGAAATATAATTTATTTATTTCAAAATGTATACTTGTTCTTCAAATAAAAATAAAAATTCATTTTTAATTAAAGAAAATATAAATTGTAAATTTTTGATTTCAAGAAATTATTTTATGATGAATTGGATTAATAGAGATAATAAATTGAATAAATATAAAAAAGTCAATTTCTTAAATAGGTTAAAATTTATATATATAATTATAAACAAACTGATTTGAAATATTTTAAAAATATTATTTTCCCAATTTTCATTTTTTTTCGAAAATATAAGAGAAGTTTGATGAAACTATTTAATGATGAAGTGGATTAATAGAGATAGTGAATTGAATAAACATAAAAATGTCAATTCCTTAAATGGGTTAAATTTTATATTTATAATTATAAACAAACTGATTTGAAATATTTTGGAAATAATTTTTTTCCTATTTTCATTTTTTTTTAAATTATAAGAGCAGTTTGATGAAAACAAACCAAAATAAACAGCAGCCAAAAAAACCTGTTATATTCAGAAAAATTGGTATACATTCTACTTTGAATAGTTAATTTATTTTCTTGATTATCCGAATATTCAAAAAATTTAACAATAATTTTGGTGAGATTCGAACCTCTATTCTGAAACGTCTTTGCATGAAAATATGTTAAGCTTGATCCTTCTGTCATTATATTATTTACAAATTTATTTAAAAATTATCGTTCGAAATTAGTATATTTACTTAAAAGTTGATTTATATTTCAAAATTATTTTATAATATTTTCTTGCCTTTTTCTTTAACAATATTATATAGAAATATTATTAAGAAAAATCTTTAACATTTCGGTTTTATTTTAATAAAAAATCTCATAAAATAAGTGAAATTTTTCCTTAATTAACTCCGACTATACAAGATATAACATCATGCCAAATATAATAGACTTAAAACCAAAAAACATTTCTGTAGATAATTTTTTCAAAAAATTGCATTTAATTTGTATTATTATTAATTTGCAGATACTCTATGAATATTATAATGCTTTTAAAATATTCAAACTTATTCTACGTCTATCACTAAAAATATTAGATTCAGAATCTTTTAAAACAATATAATTTGGGATATTGTTATTTTTCCAGGCTAACAAACTGGAAAAAATAAATGAATATTAAAACTTTCAATAATGCATTATTATAAATAAAACGACAACTTGTGAAGTTCATTTTATCTAACGTTGATAAAACTTGATGGCAGAACTAAACTTACTTTTCTTCAACTAAATAAAAAAAAATTGCCAGTGTTATAAGCTTTTTGGACTGGAATTCTTGCCATTGTAAGTCTCAAGCTGTCTCGATTACCGAGGTATAAAATTTTCTTACTCTGAGCAAAGAAATCTTTTAAAATAATATCTTTATGTTTTATCAAGGGAACATTTTCCAGTTGAAGTAGAAAATGTTTCTTTAACATTATAGTCTTTCTTTTGATGGATAACTAAAATTTGCCGAAGATGTTTTTATTACTATGCCATATCAAGATACCGAAGAATCGAAATATTGTAGAGAGATCCGTTCTTAACAGATCCATTCTCAAATGACAACTTCAAAGAGGATATAAAGATTTTATATATCTTTTCTTTCTCTTTTTGATCTTGGAGGATAAAAAAAGTCAGAACTGCAATATAAAAAATAAAAAAAAATTATTTTCATACGAAAATCTTGATTCATACCTTTCTTTTATCAGTGATATAATATAATTTGTATTTCTATTAGTTTTATGTATAATTAAATTGCACTAAATAAGTTATATTCTTTTTAAAAAGTTATGGTATCATATATCTTTGCGCTATTATTTTCATTGCTGCTTGAATAGAAGATTTTTTTCTTTTTATATCCGAATGTGATAGTAGACAGTTCGAACATTATCCAGTTTAGCATAAATTCATTAGTTATGTAAAATGCGCATGCTTAATGATTGTTCAAAAATTTGAGCTTGACTAATCATAATACAAAAATATACAATTTTCTTTTAAATTTTATTCTAATAGAAGTTAGTTTATGTGATATAAATTATGTCTAAATCATTCGGATTTTCATCGAATTTTTATTGCATTTGTATTTTAAATGTCGTTTCCTTTCATGTCTACTATCAGTAATAAATAATAATGATAATAAAGGTTATAAAGATTTAGCTTCATAACTGTTAGAATTTTTAAACTTCGCATCTACTTTTGTAAAGTTTGAATAATATCATTAATTAATTTCTGATAGCCAAACATAGGAATTGTATAAATTTCGAATTTTGAATTTGTATAAAAAAACTGTAATCATGTTTTTTTTTTGTATTGTTCAGTTACAATTGGTAAATGTTATTAGAAATATCTAACAGATTTATATAAATAAATTAATAATATTCTTTGTAGTCTTGAAATACTTGAAGAGTGGTTAAAAGTCCTTAAATTTTTTATTAGTTTCTCTTAATTATTTCTCATTCGCCTTTTCTTGAAATTATTTTGTGAGACTTTGTCTTCATCTTTCATTATAAATTCATTCTGTGTTTGTTAAGCAGCCATCGCTAATGAAGAAAATATCTCAGACTGCATGAGAATAACAGTAAACACTGATTATCAATAATTAAAAAATATCAGAGAATGTTTACATTTCAATTGACAGGCAGAAAATGTCTATGTATTTTAAACACTTAAATTAGTTGCAATTACCTTTAAAAACCTTTCCACTGTTTTAGTTAGTTCCCTGATTTTATTTACTTGCAGCATAAACAAAGGTTTCACATTTGAATGAAATATTATTAATAATTTCCAATTATTTTCAATTTGAACAGCTTCAAATTATATTTTCTGATTTTTTTGGGACGTCAGATGATATAAGAAAGAAAACATGTAGTAATAAGGTGAAAAGGTTTTTTTTTTGTAATAAATAATAGGAAAAATGATGGTGTCAATATATATACAGGCTGTTTCCGAATTCGACCGACAAATTCAATGGGATAATAGTAGCATCAAGAAGATAAAGAATCATCATATAACATATGGTCCCATACGACTTCTAGGTGGTGAAAATCGCAAAAATATAGGGAGAACTGTTGGAAACTGTAAAAAATAACAATAAAAAATTGTGTTTCAACTAAGATTTTTTTTTTAAAGTGAAAGCAGATTCTTAAAAGTTTTTTTCCTGGGATAACATGCGGATTTGATTATCTAGGGAGTCGTAAATTACTGAAAATTAAAAAAGTAGATTAGAACCCATATTTCCAAAAATACTAAAACTTGAAAAAAAATAAAAGCTTGAAAATTTAAGGAACTTTATATTCTTCAATTTTATATAAGCGTGTAGTATGAGAACTGGAAAGTTTTAAAGGTATTAAAAAATACTTAAATGAGAACCAGAAAACCTCACTGCAACATCGGTACCGATGTTCGCAGAGAGCGTTGTCAAAGAATCACCATGTTGTATGGTGATACTTTATCCTCTTGATGCCTACTACCACCACTCTGAATTTGTCGGTCATATTCAGCAATACACCGTATATTTATTAATAAAACGGTTTACAGTCATCTTGAATTTACTAATAGCATTTGTTTCAGAAAATTGGCAGACATTACTTGATAAAGTAAAATAATGATAACGATTGGGAAATTCAGGATATTTTACATCCGAATTTAAAACAAGTAAAACATCTTATCTGAATTGCTTTAGCAATATTTGCTGAAACTATTGATCTTCACAAGGATTTTTTTTTACTTGATTGTATTTAGTTTAATTACTTCGTAGTTTATAATGGATATTTTATCAAAATTATATTTTTTGCTGAATTTTCAAATAATGTTGTCACTCCTGTTTTCTCTCCGTTTTAATATTTAAATAAATGCCTGAAGTCTTTTTGATTTAACTGAAGCATTTAAATGACCCACTACAATGAGTGCTAGTTTTATACACTTTGTTTAAGGCTGTACCCTGATTTTTTTTCTTTCTCTTTTATAGGCATCAATGTCATCAATAGAGTTTTACTACAGGTTCTAGTCATTGATAAAATGGAACCTATTTATCATCAGTGTGACCAATATAAAGTCAATTCAGCTTTCCCTTTATTGTAGCTCCTTTTTTTTTCAAAGATGGTTTTGCTTTTCAAAAATCAATATATTTTCTGCCGTTTATTATAAACCGGATCATAAGTTGTCCTATGTCCTTCAATAAAATATAGTATATATTTCTATATTAGCTCTTAATTTTTCATAAAATATTTCATAAACAAAACGAAGAACTTAGAAGTTATTAGAAAATAATGATAATAATCACAGTCTGCAGGTTTTCAAAATAAATAAAAATTTGGTGTCGTTCTTTTTTTTTTTTTTTTTTTTTTTCATTTTTTCCAAATTATTGACTAAGGCGTAGTAAAAAAAAATTAGAATTACTATGCAAAAGGCAACTTTTAAGTTTTACTAAAATCAATTCTCTAAATATCTAATTTTTACAATGATTAATTGTATTCTTCCGCGAATTTTTATTAACTATTCACCAATTTATAATAAAATTTGTTTTTTTGCATTTTGCATATCATTTACCATGTTTCAGCTGAAATAAAAACATTTCGGGAGCTGATATTAGATAAATCATACTTTACTATGAAATAATGAGTTATATATCTATATATATGTGTATATATACGAATTATACAGAGAGAAAATACTTCAAACTATGCAGTATATAGAATAAAATTTACATGTTTTTTACCAAAGCAATTCAAACTAATTCTTATTCTATTAACTTCAAACTATTTTAAAGTGCATATAGTTATCATAATGCGCAATATACAGAATATTGTGACATACAGAGCTGAATTTGCTTCCTGTAGTTAATAAATTATTTATTGAGTGATAGGCGCTTATTAAAATAGATTAGTGAAATTCTTAATAAAACTTCATCAGTTAAAACTAAATAAATATTTTACCATTGTCTTCAGTAATTCCTTAACATATAATTATGTTAAAAGATAACTAATTCTACCTCGTATTAAAAGACCAAAAATTAAGTTTACGAATGCATTAGTTTTATTTCCATACATTTGCTTTATTTCTACTATATCCTTCTAAAGAAATTATCAATGTATAAATATTTTTAATTTAGTAAGGAAATCCAATATAATATTACATTTGCTTTTATTAGCATGAAAACGCTTTTAGATTGGTAGATTTTTAATAATTTGTTTGTGCATGGAACACAGATTCGAATCAGTTCCAAAACACCATCACAATATGATGTTTCGGACAAGTGATTCTGATTTCTTTTCAATAGCTTGATTGAAAAAATTATTGAAATATTTGTAAACATAAAAAATCGTTTATATTAACTAACTTAAAAGTTTAGATTTTAAAAATTTTATATTTCATCTTGTCTTAAGATTTAGAAGAAATTATAATAAATTTAAATCTGTTTAATTGTTTTTTAACTCTTAAAAGCAATTGTGCCCAATTAACTCTTAGAAACTTCTTTGATCAAGCTAATTATTAAGACTGTATAATTTATTATGTATGAGACGATACTGTGAATGTCAAAAAAAATAAATAGATGAAAGCATTTTACAAATGTGAAGAAATAAAGATAGAATTCTGCATTATTTTCAAATTTGGGCAACAATATAAAAGTGCCAAATAATAATTAAAGATAATAAAAGTTTGAAATTTTTTAATTATTTCACTTTTATAGATGAATATAAAATACTTCTTATGCACCAAAACACACAACACAAGTATTGAAAGAGGGAAAGTAGTATAAATAATTTAAACCGTGCACATAAATTCCTTAACAAATGTTAAAATACAATGAAAAACAAAATAAATGAAAGGGATGAAAGCAAAAATAATTTAACAAAAAACAAATGCAAAATACATATAAAGAAAAGTAAGGGAAAAAAATACAAATGCCAATATTAAAAAAACATATAAACTACTACAAAAGGAATTTCACTGGAAAAATTGAAAGTGAAAACACCAATTTTAAAAATAATGTTTAAAAAAAACATAGATATTAACTTAAAAGAAGAAAAATAAATACAGAAAAGATTATGAATAAGAAATATTAAATGACGAGAAAATATGTAAAAGAGGATAGAAGGAAAAAAATTGTGAGTAAAATTAAAGAAAACGTAAGGTTATTTAATCTTTTGTTACAAAAATTCTAGATTATAGTATAAGGGTATCATTATTTGTTTATAGCATGTGAGAAAAGTATGTAAATAATTTTAAACCAGTTAAATATATAAAATGAGATTAGAGCTATTAATTTCACTTATTATTTTGATTATTTGTTTGACCTAAAATGAACCACAAATTGACCCAAATAGTATTATGGTTTCTTTCTTTTTGATTAAGACAAAATACTTATTCATTATCTGCGTAAGAGCGAAAAAAAAACTATTTTCTCTCGAGTAATAAAAGAGCTTATGTGAGAATATTATTCGAATAACTTGGCAAAAAAATTTTTTTGTTTGTTCTTCACTTTATTAAAGCGTAAACCATTTGATGTATTAGATAATCTAATTTCAAAAAAAAATTAAAAGAATAAATGCATATTCCTTTAAACTTGATAAAATAAATTACATTATAAATCACGTTTTCTCAAGTACAGAGTATCTAAATTTTTTATTATGTATAGAGATGCAAATGATGATTTAAAAAATATTTTTATCAAAAAATAAGGATTTAGAAATGGAGTATATAAGGAAAGGTTTTCAAAGAAAATTTTTGATAAAGGCATATGTAGAAATATTATCTATTACAATTAATTTCCTTTCACTTATAGTCGATTTAGTCTAAAAAAATATGTGTTTTCTCTGTTATGTAATAATGTATACAATTTAACTAAAAAGAAATAATTGTATTATGTAATAAAGTGATAAATAAGAAAGCATTATTAAAAAATTGTTGGTCGTAAAATATTAAAAATCATTAGTTTCCTGTAAGATTTGTAAGCATTTATTTTAATGCATTACTTAATATACTATTTTTACCCTGATTTTGCTTAAACAGAATTAAACTACCTTTTTCTTGTTTGAAATACTAATTTCTTCTTAATCAATCATTAATACATTTAAAAAATCATACGTAAGTCCGTTGCTTATTATACTTGCTATATAATTTTTGAAAGTGAAATGTTTTGCAACAAGCTAATAACGAAGGCAGTCATTTCATGGATTGTAATATTTAATATCAAGGAATTTTTATTTATTCGTAATTAATACTAGCTATTTAACTTTTTTCATGAAATATTGGAAAATATTTTCGTAAAGGTCTGATATTTTTTTTTAAATAATGAGAATACTGGATTGAAATAGACGAAATAGCAACCGCCTAAAGTTATAGTTAGCCTAATTTATGAAAGATGCAAATATTGGTTTATGAATATTTGAAATTGTCCGTATAAGAAATTGCGAAATAGAATCCTTTGAAGTATTAAGTTATTTGCTTGTTCCTCAGTCTTTGCTGTAAACGCATACGATAACCACATTTTACTTCAAAAATAACTAATCAATAGTCTTCTTTTAATAACTAATCAACTAGTCTTCATGTGCATAAGAGTTCACTTTTTTAGGCTAAAAATTCCAGCGATCTATGACGAAACATCATTATTCGCCACTAAAATTTGCATTAGTAAAAAAAAAGTGCTTCTGTAGCCTTGAAATATTGAAATAATTACAGACTTAAATTATTGGCAAATTATTCTAAAAAATATTGAAATTATTTGCAAAATAACATGTTTGTATATTTCGTCAACACTGTCGAACTGATAGAATAAATTATCATAAATTAAAGATGTATTATCCAAGTTATTAAAGAAATTTATTCTTATTAAGAATATATGGTTAATATAATCATTTTATTTACAAGTCAAATTTATTTAAAAATAATTAACAGTTGCAAATAATTTGAAATTTTATGCAAATATCCAAAATATAATGTAAAATAAAGCACAATTTTGGTAAAGAATTTCTCTATTCTCTGTTTTAGAACATGTGATTTTTTACATCTAATCTTCATTTTTTTTCCTTTCTTTAAAAAAAATTATATTTGGTAGCACTTTTTGGTTTTTGGTAGAAAATAGACTCTTTATTCTATTAATTCGTTTCACTTGCAACAAAGAGGAGTAATGAAGCATATAAAAGACAAGAAAGCGAATAAAATAGCAGATCCTTCCATTTAAAATCTTCATTATTCAATTTCGATACGTAAACTCTGATATGTCTGGGTAAATTATAAGCAGTGATAGATCTGCAAAAGACATGATATATCTGCAATAGAAACGAAATTTCAATAAATTATAGGCTTTAATTCTTTGAAACGATTATACTTAAATGTATTAACAAGGATGTTTAGAAACGGTTTAAACCATATGAAACGAAAACTGCTTTAAAATGAGACAAAATTGTAATTGGATTAAGTTATAGAAACTTTTCCTTTTTTCTTACATAATTATGCATTTAAGTGCTTATTTGCATTTGACAATTCCAGTTTTTTCTAAGAAAGCTTAGATTTCTATTCCTTCAATTTCTTTTCCTTTTTTCTCTCTCCTGTTTAATTTATTTTGAGTAACGATTTTTTATTCTTAAATTCGACAATTGGAAATAAATTTATTTTTATAAAAATAAACAATTGATATGCCTGTGGAGAACTATCTTCTAAATTCTGAATCTACGGTATTTAATTTGAAAATGTCATATTTAAATACTACATACATACATATATATATGTATGTATTTACATATATATATACCGGGTGCGGCATAAATTCGTGCAAACTTCAAAAAATCATAATAAAAAAGTAATGCTCGAAAAAAATTGCGGTTTGCGGGAATATGTTAGGGGAGCCTTTGAATTTCGTTTATTCCATTAAAAAATATATTTAAGAATGTCCGATAGAAGGCACTCACACGGTCACACCGAGACGGTTTAGCAAATCAGGAAAACAGAGCACAGTAACATTATAGTACATTTTATTTTAAAGCAAAAGATGCTCAACATGATCGCCACCACAAGGTATTAAGCAAGTGAGGTGAGTAACTACGCCTATTACAGCTGAGTGTAACATGTCGGCATCGATGCCACTAATGATCAATTGAATGGCATCTTTCAGTTCCATCAAAGTGGCAGGAGAGACCCGTAAACACGAGACTTCAGGTATCCCGACAACCTAAAATCCGCTGGAGAGAAATATGCCGACCGTGAGAGCCACTCATTCTTATATCCTCTGCTTATCACAATGTACTCAGTGAATGTGTCTTGGAAGAACATCTTAACGGAACTAGCAGCGTGGGGCGGGGCATCATTCTGCATGAAAGTGACGAAACAGAACGCATGTCTTTGCTGCAAAGCAGGCATAACGTGGTATCGCAAAAGCCAAAGATAGCGTTCTGCAGTGACGGAGTAGGTTTTTTAACTGGATACAGGACAAAGGTTCTACAAAAAAGAAAGGGCCTAGAATGAAAGACGCAGTGAAACCGCACCAAACAGTCACATTTGGATAATGTAGTGACTTGGTAGTGTACGCACGAGGGTTTAATGCTGCCCAGATACAACTGTTTTGCGTATTGACGTCACCATGCAATGAAGAGTGGGCTTCATCTGTCCACATGATGTTCAGTAACCATTGTGGATCACGTACCGTTTGTGCGAGCACCCATGTTGCAAAGGCTTGCCTTTTTTCGCAATCTGATGGCAACAACTGGTGAAATGCCTCTATCTTATACGGATGCAGTTTCAAGATTTCCTGCAGAATGCGTCGGATCAACCTTTCCGGAATTCCTGTTACTTTACCTGCTTTACGGGCACTGGAACTCCCCGTTGAAGTCCCGGCTGCCACATTTCTCATGACCCTTTGAACAACAGAGACGCGGTAAGCGCTGACGGATGGTCTGCCACTTCGTGGACGATCCTCTAATCTTCCCGTTTGCTCAAAACGGCGAACTGAATTCAATATCCCATTCAATGAAAATGGGGTTTTCTTTGCCTTAATTCATTTCACCGTCCGTAACTGTCGCAATGCTTTATTCGCGGATTCACCGTTCTTATAGAACAGTTTAACCACTAATGCTCGATCCTGTAGCTATAGCATGCAACTGGCGGCTAATGACAGATCCATTTCCAGCTTTGTGTTTTATAGCTATACTGATTTGCATAAACAGTCTCGGTATAATGTGTGAGCGCCATCTATCGGTCAATTTTTAAATACATTTTTTAAATCGAAATAACAAAATCCAAAGGCTCTCTGAACATATTCTCGCAAATCGTAATTTGGTTCAAGCATTACTTTTTCAAGCGTATATATATATATATATATATATACTTTAAATATATATATATATATATATATGTCTAAATATATTTCAATCTATATATATATATATATATATTTCTAAAAAATAAAAAATGCCTTTTTTGTAGTGAATAAGTCATCCAGTTTTGTTTGAAGGATTGAAATGAAATTAGCCAGAATCAATGATTCCGAGAATAATCTGGTGGGCATAGTAGTTACTTATAAACAATACGTGCAAAAATAGCCAAACTTAAAAAAATTCTAAAAATGAGTGAAATGAGAAATCAAGATTTTTTTTTGATTAGCAGAAAAATATTTGGTACTCGCTTTTGTTGTTAATGTTGTGTTTCTGTATTAACTTCAGTTCTTAGTAGAAAAGCAAGTTTTGTCGGAATACTATAAAAAAATAAACAATGGAAAACATAAATGACATTTCAAAGTATAAAAATTTTAAAACAATAATTGATAAATGCAATTAATAAAATTATAGTAAAAAATTACAATAAGAAAAATGCTAAAATTCAACAAAATAAAAGAACAAAAATTAAGAAAAATTATATTTTTTAACCAGTCTCCAGATATAATATGAAATTCTGAAGGAAAAATATTTTTTTTTATATTTCCGCT
Organism: Argiope aurantia; assembly: GCA_026543865.1. Lineage (NCBI taxonomy): Eukaryota > Metazoa > Arthropoda > Arachnida > Araneae > Araneidae > Argiope > Argiope aurantia. The sequence continues at coordinate 254,480 of JAPMOR010048969.1, read as the reverse complement.
CATTTTTCTTCACCATTCTAATTTATTTTCTATAGCTTTATGTGTTTCTACTGATATTAAATATGCTACTTTTATTATAAACTAGCCGCCTTTGGCGACCAGCCGGTTCGCCATTATTACCGCTCGCTACAATTTTCAATTAAATGTCTTAAGTAACTGGTCTCTTAATAGTTTCTCAAACAAAACATTTTTAATCTTCAAATTTTGATAGTCATATCAAATTTATACTGTTATTTAGATTGTTTCGTTCAATTTACTATATATATTTTGCTAATTTGTTGTCATTTCCGGTAAAACAACTTTAATTTAAAGTGGAATGATGAAATTGCAATTAATATAAAGATATTTTTTAATAAAACCAAGCGTTTTATTTTATTTATCATCTTTATTGTTCTTTATTTATTTTTATTATTATTGAATATGAGTATTGCAAACAGAATCGCTCGCTATTTAAGTCTTATGTGAACTACAAAATTTTCTTCATAATTTATGTAATATCTCAAAGAATAATTCAACAAAAATTTCTCAGATTCAGCATAAAATTCAGTTTTTAGTTTTGCTTTCAAAAGGATTGAAATGAAATCAATAATAATATTTTGTTCCGGCCTATAAATATATTTCAAAAATTATGAAGTCTAAATTTAATGCAGTAATTTATCATATTCTGAGAAATAGTCTGGACACACCAAATTTTAAATAAATGAATGAATGTTTCTATTTTCCACGATCAACTAAGACTTATTTATGAAGTTTTGAATGTTAAAAATTAAAAGAAACTCAACATTTTCGTAATTTTAGGCCAATTAATCTTGAGAAACGTGCGCGCTGATTGGAGTATTTTCTTTAAACGATCGATGGAAAATCTAAAATTGTCTTTTTTTTATTGAATAGTGATATTCAAATTTTCATTAATCAGTCAGTTTAAGTGATTGATTTAGTTGATTGGAACTTAACTCATTTTATTTAAAATATTAGTGTATCAAGAACATTTTGTTAATCTTTTTTTCCACAGCAGAAGCTTTATGTAAAATCAAAAATTCGTTATTTATTAGAGCATTTATTGAATCGAGTTACATAAAATATAATCATTTTCCATTTAGACCATTTTAGCATATCTGTTTCTTACTAATGGTTTACAAATTAGCGGTGTGGCCCTGATTTGAAATATATATATATATCCTGTTTGAAAAATATATCCTGTTCATATTAAACAAAACATGCCATAAAATAAAACTGATTTATTGGATTAATAATATTGTCACGTTGGTACTTTTGTATAGAACTTAATGACACACACAAGAGGTAGAGCTAAACCAATTTATTAACTGAACTCAGAACTGAGAATACAGTAACTGACAAATCTTCTGCTTTTATATAAGCAGAGAAAGTTCCAGAATACTCTTCTGGAGACAGTAAGAAAAGTCCAGAACACTTGTCTGTTAAACTAAAGAAATGTCCAGTTTCTTCTGGAACATGAAATAAAGGAAAACATAAAATCAAGGAATTAAGTATTTACATATATCATTAATCTCAGTATCTCTAGCGAGATTCGAACCCAGGTCTCTTGATGACAAGACGAGTGCCATGACCATTCGGCCATGGAGATTCGACAGTCTTTCTTCAATGCGGCCATATAGAAAGTATGAAAGATCATAAAATAATTTTTCTTAAATTTATTTTTTAGAAATAATAATATTTCATATTTGTTTCATTTCCTACAGACACGTGCCGAAAATTATATTTTTGCAGATTTCATTTCCAAAAAGATTTAATTGATTTTTTAATTGGAGCTTTAATCAATGTGATGGCAACACTTTGAAAAAATCTAATTTTTTCCCGTGAATGTGAAACGTGCTCGTGCAGCTTAAATTTTATTTTTATTTTCTACAAAAAAATTGTTGAAAAATATAGTTAAAATATTTATTTAAAAATCCATTAAAAATAGAAATTTGGTTAAAACATTGGTATCATTTAGAAGATAAATTTTTGATCTTTAACTTCATGTAAAAATCTTTTTTGTACGGTAATATTTTCGGAAGTTATAGCAGAAACACGCCAAAATTTCGCTTAATTTTTAAATAAATAAAATTATAATTAAAAATTCGAAAAAATATTCCCCAGGTTGCACATTCCCGGCCTCCAAGGTATACACGTGCCAAATTTGGTAGCTGTAAGTTGAATGGTCTGGCCTGTAGAGCGCCAACACACACACACACATTGAGCTTTATTATAAGTATAGATAAATTGCTGTAATTAGTCTGTAAGTCAAATAAAGGATTGCTAGGAATTTCTAATGACATCTTGTTTCAGTTAAAACATGCGTACATTAAAGATATCAGTATTAATTGTTTTAATTTGAAATTCACAGATGCTTAAAACCCATTTAAAGATAAGATCCTTTTTAATTTTTCTTAAATGAGAAAAGAAAAACTTTCTTTTATCCTTATAATTTTTTTAATTCATGAGCAGAAATTAATTATTTTCATTATCCTTCGGATTAACTTCCTTTCAAAAAACTTTAGCAGTGTTAGAAGAAAAATTGATTTTTTAAAGAGTTTTTGTTGTTCTCATCAAAACGTATTTGTTATTTCTAAATTAATTGAAAGAATTTTACCCTTACGGAATTACGGAGGGAAATATTTGAATTATACTGGTATTTTGTTAATTAGTATCGCTTGCTCCTTCAAAAGAGTGGACATTGTATATAATGCATGTAAAATGTATTTTCAAAAGAAAAAATATATTTGATTTCTTTGAATCATAGTTATAATAAACAAAGAGAAATGAAAAATAATCCATTAAAATTCAGAGATAAAAAAGTTTTTTTTATATATATATGTGTGTTTTATTCTCACAGTTTGCTTAGAGGAAATTAGAAAATGTATTTTGTAGAGGATTTAAAACTCTACACAGCATTAACTAAAGAGTATGCTAATAAAAAATATAATAAATAGAAATGAAACTTTTTTTAAGATAAAAGAAGAAAAAATGACGAAGAAAAGAAATAGGATAAAATCTAAATAAATTAAAATTTTTGAATTATTTATCAATTCGAAACTATTGATTGAAAGAATTGTATTCATATTACTAATTATATGGAATTTTCTTAAAAAAAATGGTGATAAAGTCTCGGCTTGTGAGCCGTAAGGTTTCAGGTGCGAAACTGATTCCACCGAAGAACCGTCGTGCAAGGGGGTCTTCTCACGTTAAATCCGTCAGGGCCAAACGTTCTCTCGCTGGTGTGGTGTGGTGTGGAGAGGGGGGTTCCAGCTCAGGAGTCGTCCCGTCATCTGACCGCAGTTCAAAATTGCGAGGTCCGTCTGAAAATCGCCCTAGCATTGCTTTACAATGGGACGTTAATATAACCAAAACTATCATAAAAAAAGACATGTCAAAAAATAACAATAATCTCTGTATCGAATTACTAATAGATTCAATCATAGATTGAAAAGATGTCACTAAGTTAAAATCATTTTAACGTTATATAAGTAAACATATTCAACATTTTAAAATCAATTCCCAGATAAAATCTGAAAGCAGTATTTGTAAAAACTGTTGAACATTTGAAAAAGATCCATACAGAAATTTATTTCGGATTCGAACTTTTATGGCGTCCTTGTGTTTTTCCAATTCCACGCCATGATCTCCACTAAACAAACCGATTCAAATCCAAGTTTGCAAGTTTCGTGATTTGTGGATGGCAGCAAATGCAATACAAATTTGGCTACTATTTAAACTCGCCTCGTTAAGTATTTTTTTAGACGGAATGGGAAAAGAGGTATAAGCTCTTCGGTAGAGGCGGAAGAGAAGTTAACTATGTGAAACTGGTTTGTTGCTTCACCATTTTAAGATAGTTTCTTTCAGTTCTTTTAAATTTTAGACAGATAGGAGGAATGATTCGAATCTTTTGGCCAAGGTCTGGTAATGTTAATTTGAACTTTTATTTTAACATTTATCGTATTGATTGCTCCAGTAATGAGCACACTGACTTTTTTATAATAAAAAAAAAGGTTTTTAAGGAAACTGCTTTCAACTTTATGCATCTTTGACATAAAATTTCACTGTCAAATTTGCTAAAATTTGGGCTAATTTACTCAGAGGAATAATAAAAACAATGATATGTAAATTTATAAATAAGGCAAAATAGATATAGAAAAATATCAATCAAAGAATCATTATGAAAAGGCGTATTCAACCTTAAGAGCGCGAAAGTTGAATTTAGTTTACTCATATGAGCCTGCACCAATAGGTTTATTTTCTTCGTGAAAATGTTTTTGCATTTTTTACTTTCAACTGGTATGTTCTTTGCTTTTATATTTTATTGATGTTGTTTGGGCTTATAATATAATGTTTTACTGTAGTTTGGTTTCATTCAATTTTCTGTGGTCTTGATCATATTTGAATTTTGAAATAATATTTGCTTATTAATGTGTAACTTATTGTATTTGATTTTATGATATTAATTCTTATCTCAGAAATCTAAATTTCTTAGGATTTTTGGGTCGCGAGGGGTCTATAATTGGAAAAAAGTCAGACCCCTCACAGAAAGAATCCCTGCCTGAGGGTGACTCTTAAAAAAGTCTTCAGGACTGATTCATCATATTATTTCTTTTTTTGTTCCGTATTTCTAATTTGGAAAAATACCTATACTAAGAAGAGGCAATTCAAAAATTATTTCAAATATACATTGAAACTAATATTAAAAAATTATTCCTTTTTTCTTATTTGATTTAGTATTCTTAATTTGTAAGAATTTTCCATTTGTAAGAAAAATAAATGCATTTTTTTCGGAAATATATATATGTCGGAAACGTAATAAATGGTTTCAATCTTAATAATGTTGATGATTCGCTATTTTATTTGCCCTGTTTCGGGAAATACAGAACGCTAAGGACGCTTTTCATTCCTGTTTTTGAAAGGCTTCGAGAACCTCTTAAGACTGTCATCGTGTTATGTTTCGAAGAAAAGTCAGTCTTTTCAAGCTCCATAAGACATTGCATTTCCAAGCTATCCAGTTGCCATCTTATAGGATTAAGAGTTACTAAATCTGTGTGTTTTCCTTCCAGCATAAATTGGAACCTCTTGAGTTTAAATAGTTACACTTTTTTCAGTGCTGGCACACACCCCTTAAAGTTAAAAATAAATTTGACATATCGGCATGAAAGATATTTATTTTAAGAATATCAACTTTAAAAAGATACGCTAAAAATTCTGTCTTCTCTGCAGCTTGGTGTGTGTTTAATCCAAGGAAAGATCCTTTGTCTTTTTCTTATTCATTTTCGTACACACACATATATAACCACACATATGGACGATGATCACACATATATAAGGTAATACATAATATATATTTAAATGTAGAAATTGCCGTTAACAAGAGCGAAAGAATAATTCTTTTTGCCGCTACCAAAGAGCGAGCGGTGCTCGCTTGCCCGACTTGTACAGCAACCCTCAAGTTGAAGTGTTTACAATAAAAACGCTTCAGGGCGCTTCCCTCACATTCCAAATATACATATGGTTTAGAGCATGCTGCGCCATCTATGTTCAGTATTAATTAATATTTATTATATGAATAAGTATACAAAGAAAATAATTAAATGAAAACAAAAATTACAAATAATAGAATTACATAAAAAATGTCTTATAATTTTGTGTCTTATTTACCGACGTCGCGCTGCTGTTTTCTTTCCCAATATTTAGTTATAAGCAGCTATTTCTTATCTTCGTTTTTCTTTCGTTCAGAAAACACTTGCATGTATGATTTCTGCAACAAATTAATATCTTTTCTTGTAATAGAATTTTATTTAAAACTTGAAAATTTCTAACCATTTAAATTTTAATTGTCTGAAATTGTTTTCCTTGTTTTACAGTTTGACATCAAGAAAAAAGTTTTAATTGCACTGTATCATTTAATTGGCTAAATATAAGATGAAAGAATATTTCTTTATAAAGTCATCAGTAATTTTGAAACAATTAAATTTAAAAGTTAAATAATGTAATCTGATTAATTTATTTCAACATAATTTCTGATGCGTTTTGATCCACGTGTTTACATATACACAATTAATTAGACAACCGAAAACAACCTTTATTTAAATTCAGATTTCTACAATCATTTTTCAAATATTGAATAAACTTTTAAATCTTTGAATCAAATCAAATTCATTCTTTTATATTTGTATCTATGTAATTGTACATGTTTACATTCAAATAATCTAATTATTCATTCCATATATATTCTTAGAAGTATTAATAATAAACTCGTGAATACCATTATAATATAACATAAGAGTAAGCAAATATATTTATTTAAATGGATTTATCCACTTGATATCATTTTAAAATATCAGATTTTATCTATTTTTATCCAGTATAGTGCATAAAGATGTTTATCTTTAAAGATGTTCTATTAAAGAGTTTCTATTTAAATGTATTCAATTTTATTTATTTCTTTATTTTTGTTCAACAATTTGCACATGAAATATATGATTAAAACTATTTTTCCTCCAATCGTTTTATTTAAATATCAGAAAATGTCTATTATTTTGGGTGTAATTTGTATTCTTTCGTTCATAGTCTTGTTTTTATTATTATTATTATTATTATTAATTGCTGTCAGTTGGTCGACTTTCCACTTTTAAATTTATGAGAGAAAATGTACAAGAATTCCTTTAAACACATTTACTGTATTCAAAATAACAGGAAAAAAGTCTTTCTTGAAATGTATTGTAAAGAGTAAAGAATTTCTTGAAATAAAAGATTTTGCTTTAAAAAATTATAACATTTATCTAAAGCACGGGGAGAGTTTGCAAAAAATATGGGCAAATGAAACCTGAAATAAATATTCGAACTTCAGTAAAATTATATATTTAATTGCTTTAAAATACTTCTGTGTAAATAGTGAAAATCTTTTCATAATAAACATAATTTTTTTCTATTTCGAGAAATTTCGATGTTTTAAGAGTTTGAAAATAGGTATGTTATTGGGTAAGGGAACAACCGATACATAATGATTCAACTTAAATAAATTTCTCAGAATTTAGTAATTTTTTTTCATTTTCTTTAATCAATAAATTATTTCAAATTCAATTTCGGTTTCAATCAAGAGCTGGTTAATACTTGGAATATAATTGATATATTTGAGTCTACAGAAATCAAAATGCTGATATTTTAGTATGCGCACTTAAAAATTTAATCTCTTGTATGGTGGACGTTGTCATTATTGCTGAAATAAAAATATAAGCATCATTTTAGTCATTTAATAGTAATATTTAAAATGTTAAAAATGGTAAAAATATTCAGAAAAATTTCCTAATTTTTCTTGCTTTAGATGTTAAGAATAGTAGAAAAAAATTGATCGAAAACGCTACTTTATAACTTTTTATATAAAACTGACCCTTTTTATGCAAATATATAAAATTAAATTCACTCATATAATTAAATTGCATTATAAGCACTATTTTAATTGAAACATTTTTTTACGAATGAACATAACTTATTAAATATTTCAGTTAAATAATTCTTCAAGAAACAAAAGTGTATATTGGCACTAATTTTCAAATAGATTAAAAATAAATGCATTTTATTATTTCTAATTTCTCAATCGAGCACGTTTTTTGATTTGATTAAATATTTCTTAAAATTAAAGGAATACTCAAATTCTGCTTGAGATTCTTCACTTAGTCTTTTGTTCTAAATTATGACATGCTATAGAAATTTAAAAACATATTTTTTCAAATCTGAATATGAATTAAAGGGGATATAACAAAGCTTGTTCAAAAAGTTCAAGGTACCTTGTTTCCAAATTCAATACTGGAACTTTATCAATGTGAATAAAGAATCTACAAATTGTTCATCACTACCAATGAATATGATTTCAACCATACAAAATGATTTTACACATTTTCAAAACGATTTAAGGGACTATTTATTTTAATTTTCAAATGTTTGATCTGATAACCTATTTTCTAAACTTAAATTTCCATTAAAATTTCTAGAAATAGAGGATATTTCCATAAAATTTCCAGGAATGTTGAATTCTATCCCACTTCTCTTATTTTACAAAATCTATCAATGGTGGTGAATTTGCGCTTAGGAAGAAATCTTTGAACAATCCAAAGACAAAAATCTATAGATAAAATATCAAAAAACTCTACAGCAATTGTAGAGGAATATACTGAAAAGGTACATATGATTTAAACCCGTCTTCATTTTTTCGAGGAACGCAGTAGTACTTTCAGAAATTTCACTGTGTTTTGTTAACGTTTACTATTAAAAATATATGGAAATAAAATTTCTTCTGTAAAAATTGAATTTAAAACCTCCTTTAGGAAATACATTTTTCTTTACTTCACATTCTAAGTAAAGCACTCTGCCACTCACTAAAAAGTTTTTGTATTAGTAGAAGGAGGTTTATAAACTCTTTTCTCTTCATTTCTGATAATAAATAAATTCATTTTTCGATGCGATTATTTAAAGTAAACCCAAACTTTATCAAGGATTGTATGCGTTTTCATTAATCTTCTATTAAATAGTTTTCATAGAAATTTCCAGAAACTGCACTGCATTGATCTGCATGACTTATCAAATGCTGGTGAACCGACAGTTTTGGAACTTATTTAAACAATAAATCCTAGTTCATTTTTTATCAATTGTTAATATTTAGATTCATCGGCAGACTTTTCCTTGTTACCAGATTTCAATTCAGAAACATTTTAAATTTTAGTAACCGTTTTCGGGAAATTAAATTGAAGCCATCTTTCCTTATAGAAATATTAATTGATGGATTTCTCTTCCAAAATTATGATGCTATTTATTTTGAGCTTAATGTGAAAAGCGTAGTATTAGCATATTTATTTTTGAATTATAAAATAAATAGTCAAAGCGTAAAAATGCAACCTTGAATGATCAGTCTTGCTTATATGCAATGTCTTGACAGAAGAATAAAAAGATAATATTTCTAGTTTCAGATATTAAGCTGTTGACAATAAATTTACTCCAAAGCATTTTTTTTTGTTCTTTATCGTAACCGTTCTAAAAATTTCTGAATAATTAAATTTTTATAAATTCTATATTGCGTTTGAGAATTTAGACTGGTAGAGTCAAAAGAATACTTTGAAAAGAGCAATTTTTTAAACTAATTATTTGAACGTTCTAAGATTTGTTCGATCTTTTCATTAAGAAATGTTATTCAAGAAGATATTCATTTTCTTTGCGAGCAAAACTTAACCCCGAAAACAAATTGTAAAAGAAAGATAAATTTGTATATCTTACTGAATATTAGGATATATTTTGTTTTCCCTAATGAAATCAGCTGCCATTGATTTCGCTTCCATCTAGCCGTCTTCAATGACCATACATTAATCAAATTTATGAAGTTTCAATGCTATTCCTTCATTTATAAACTGAAAATCAAATCACTATGTCCTTTTTTTTTTTTTTTTTTTTGAGGAGAATGTTTAAAATCTAGATTTCTTTACCCGAGGGTTTTAGTCTCGAAACCGATTCCTCCGAAATAGTGAGCAAAATTGCGTGCCAAAACAGTTGTACTAAATGTCCTTACGATGGTTAAGAGTGGAAGTTTGAAGAAGGATCTCAAGTGTGGTCCATGTTTTTGGCTATAATTTAAAATCACAGGTCCATCTTCAGACAGACCTAGTATTGCTTTAAGACAAGCTATGCATGTAATAACATGCATCATTCTCGAAGTCTGTTTTTATATTACAAATGATGGAGAGCGAGTATAGAAATATTGATAGAACAATGCAAATCTACTTAGATGTCAAAGGGGCCAGAACCAGTTTTAAACACATTTAAATATGTCCATCATTGATCTTTTAAAGTTAATAACCAAGTTATCTATTTTTGATTACTCTCTTTTTATAACTTTTTGATCAGTGTGTATTATTTCTAAATTCTTTCAAACGTCTCTCAATGTATGAAAATAGCCCTAAATTAATAAATATCTCTTTTAAAATCTATGCAAAAATTATTGATTGAAGCAAGAAACGGTGTATGTTCGAAAATGAGTTTAGAGAAATGTTTTACTTATTGCAATTTTATATTATAGGCACTGCATGAAAAGTAAATTCTTAAAACTTATTTTATTATCAACATCTACAGAATTTAAAGTGCACCCGTACAAATATATATCTTATTTAATGAAATTTTGTATCAGTGAGTATATATCAAGGTGCAATAAGAAATTGCAATTAATAATTTAATCACGATTTCTTTTTTGATCGATGACCTTAATTTTAATTAGAAATGGATTTATTACATATTTAAAAATCGTTTTAATTTATTTAATTATCAAAGGTTATAATATTGAATAAATTATAGTAATAAATTAATAGATAGTTATTTAAGTAGATTCCAGGTCGCGCTTTTCTAATTAAAAAGTTAAACATTAATTAATATATCGTCAAAGTAATTTTTTAAAAAGCATTTTCACTTATTTTATTTACCATACAAATTCACAATATTATCATTCTATTATCTAATGTAACATTGATATTTATTTTTTATTAATTGCAGCAACAATCGTTATTGTTTACTTCTGAAACTCTATATCCATTGACATAAAATTACAGGTTCATTGAAATTCTAAACTGATATCTTTTGGATATTTTACAGGCTAAGACTGATTTCTTAATGAAGTGTAAATACTTCACTCTTTTTCAATGTTAAAGAAAGTCCTCAAAGCTTATCAGAATGCCTTAACTCTAAGTACAGTTTTATAGACTTTTTCTCTCGTTCCTTCAACGATGACACAGCAATTTGTCACTGTCATTATTACCAGAGTATAATTATAACTTACTGGGAAAGGAGACGTTGTATTGCTAGTCATTAACAAGCAACTACATGTTAGACAATTTTTGAAACGGGTACAGATGTTAAAGAAAATAGCCATGAATCGCATGTTATTCAAAAATGAACATGAAACAAGGTATTTTTTAAATATGTTTATAATATAATTTAATTTAGTAAAGGGAATTCAACGTATAAAATAATAGGAAAGCAAATCTAGCGATTCCGTTTAATTTTATTTATGCAGGAAGGAAAATTGAAACCAGATTATATTTTGAAATTCGTGGGCATATATTACTTTCACAATATCTTTCTTTAATGTATAAAAGAAAGATACTGGTGAATTTGTGTTTAGAAATTGAATTTGATTGGCATCCCAAGAAGTTTTGTTTGGAAATATTAAGTGATGTAGTTTTTCGAAATAAAAAAAAATGTGAATTTAGAATTGATTTTTATTTTAAGTATGGTCAAATATTTTAAATTTCTTAAAAGAAATTATGTTTTAAGTTTTTTATTTGAAAAAACGGGATGTTATTATATATATTACTATACAGGATGTTACTATAACTATACTTCATTATTTTTAATGCAATTTAAAACTTTCATTCAATTTAAAACAATTCGAACTTTATATGTAGCACACAACCATAAATTATAGATGTCCTTTTTAAAAATCTATAATATTTTATTGCTTAAACAATACATCAATAAATAAAATATATATAAATTGTTCAAAAAAATAAATTCATTAATATAAAAAAATTCTGCTAGATATTTTTATAAAATCCGAAGTTCATCATTTATTAATATTGAAATCTCCAAGGTAAAATAATTAAACTATTACATAATTGTATATGAAAGAAAATATCAGACAAATTTTTTGGTAGTGAATTAAATATTTTTCAAATTAAAAAATTATATTCATTTAATTTCTTATAAAAAGACAAATAAAATTGAGCCATTTAATATGTTTATCTTTTTTGTTCTTTTGCCAAGCTTTAAAAGAAATGTAAACTAGCATTAAATAATAATAGAAGAATTCTTTAATGAGCATAAGAGTAAGTAAATTTAGATTAAAAGTCTTTGATTAATCAATGAGAAATTACTATACCTCAGTCAAATAAAGTAAGAATGCTTACATTTTAAGAAACCAAAATCGGTTTTCTTTAGGATTTAAATTCATTTTCTGGACATATGAAACTTATTATTCATTAAATCAATGAAAGCTTTCGAGGTATCTTTATCATATATATTTAATGAATTCAAGTGTAAATCAAAGTTTACTATATGAATAAAGAAAATCAAATCTAAAAAATCTAAACCTATTTTTCTCACGTAAAAATATAAGAGTGAATCGGAGCAATTGAAGATATTTATTAACATCAATCTTGATTTAACGCGTTAGGAAGTTGGTGTCATAATAACCCTTACATGTCTGCAGTTCTATAACTATCAATAAATTTCTATACGATGATTTCAAACTTATAAATTCAGTTGCGAAATATTTTTGTTATCTTTTTTCATCTGATATAGTCTTTTGTGATCATATATCGTTTTTTTTAACCGTAGCAAATACTGATTTAATATGTTTAACTTGGATGTCTTCTCTAACTGATACGTTGGTTTTTCTATCCCTTTTAAAAAATGTGCTTTTAATAAAATCGACACATGCTGGTATTTGCTGAGTACAAGATTCGTATATACACTGTTGTGCAAAACTTAAGCAACAGGTATGTTTTTTGCCATAACTTCACGAGAAATCATCTGAGAGACATGAAATTCAGAAATGAGATACAGCATTTTGTTCTGAAAGAATGACGAAAGCATAGTTGAGCAGAAATGAATACAATGCATACAGTATGGAATCAAACAAAAAAGGCTTTATTGAACTCATAGTATCGTTACACATGATTGTCTGTCCAAGAGGAAGAACAGCAAGCAGATGTTCTTTAGTATGGAATATGCCCTCCCCTTACTGCAATGGTTGCTTCACACCGTCTCCCCATACTCAGCACCAGATTGTCCAACAGTTCTTGAGGTAAGAGTGCCCATTCCTCAATCAGCATCTATTTAAGTTGTCGGGTGTTCCCAGGAGGATGTAATCGTGCCGCAAGGCGTCTCCCCAAAGCATCCCACACATGTTCTATCGGATTTAAATCAGGGGAGCACGCCAGCCAATCCATTCGAGTGATATCTTCACTTTCAAGGAGCTCCTCAACAGCATGAGTCCTGTGTAACCGTGCATTGTCATCCATAAAAACGAAGTCGGATCCAATGGCACCTCCGAACAGACGCACATGGGGAAGGATCACCTCCTGATAATAGAGATCTCCAGTTACAGAACCTCTGTCGAAAACGTGGAGCTCAGTCCGCCCGTTCATCATAATGCCTCCCCAGACGACAACTCCAGGACCACCGAAACGGTCTCTTTCTGTGATGTTACAAGCGATTCCCAACGCCATTTAATTTGGAGAGAGGTCGGGACACGGTTTCATCCCAGTAACATTACGGAAAGAGACCGTTTCGAGACCATACTAAGGAACAACTGCTTGCTGTTCTTCCTCTTTGACAGACAATCATGTGTAACGATACTAAGAGTTCAATAAAGCCTTTCTTTGTTTGATTCCATACTGTATGCATTGTATTCATTTCTGCGCAACTATGCTTTCGTCATTCTTTCAGAACAAAATGCTGTATCTCTTTCTTAATTTCATGTCTCTCAGATAATTTCTCGTGAAGTTATGGCAAAAAACATACCTGTTGCTTAAGTTTTGCACACCAGTGTAGATAAAGAAAGGACCATGTGAATCGGATAAACATTTTGTTCTATATTCTTTAAATAATAACAATTGATTAAATCGCTCTAGATCGTGAATTATTAAGGAAATAGTTGTTTGTATTAATATGTGCATACTGTTATGCATAATGACCCATGCAATCTCTGCAATTTCAAATAATAGTATTTTAAATTACTGAAAAACCTTTATTTATTCTCTAATAATGTAATAAAGGAGACGAATATAAGCACAAAGAATGCTGATAGATTCTGCAAAAAAAAATGTATATATACTTATAACAAATAACATACTTCGAAACAATTCCCATAATTGACGCATAATTGCAGGAACACATATTGACGCATAACGCATAATTGCCAAGTATTTCATTCAAGGCCAGCAATGAGCCTTGATAGCAATAACGCTATTTATATACCACCCGGAAAGTGATAAGCAATTATTATATCAAATGCTTTACAACAATATAGATGCCTTCTGATGGTACTGAATATAATAATGAGGCAAAATACCAAAAATTAGTAAATTAATGAAGCCCATTTCGTTCACCGGGTTAATTTAAGAAGCAATAAAGAACTATAAACAGTAACGATTTTAAAAACTAAACATTATACATTTTATACAAGAAACTGAGTTTGAAAAGAACGAAATCTAAATGAATGCAAAATTAATAAATATTCAATTTTAATGTCTAACTAAAAAAAGTAAGTATGCTAATGTAAATGCACGCCGAATTTTTGATATAAATAATCAAGAATAAATAATTCTGTCAAAACTTAAATAATGCATTGCCTTAAACAAGTAAAATAAATTAGTCATACTATATTATTTTTCTACAGATTATTAATTAGAAACCTTCTTTGGAATGCATTTTGTGCTGAAATCATCAAATTAGATACCTTCTTCAAAATTCTTCAAAACAGAAATGCCAACCAAATGATTATACATAGGTGTATTTTCTATTAGTTGAAACATTAAAAATAAAATAAATAAAGCAAGAGCAAACTTAAACTTTGGTCCTTGATTTCGCTTGATTTCAAAAATGTGCCAAGTATTTAAATTAAATAATACACATATAAATAGTGTCGATTATAGATGAGAAATCAGAATACTGTTATGTCAAATATAAAATAAGTTGATTTCGATCAAATTAAAACTCTAAACCCGAATGTGCTCATTTTATCCCAATCACTTGACATTAAAAGGCAATTCATTTAAAACTCAATGGTAGCTCTAGATGTAGGTTGCTAAATTATAAATATTTTATGACTTTACTAAATAATTTGATTTATTAAATTATATTATCTCTGAATTTATATTAATAAAGGATGTTTAAATCAATTGCTTTAAATCTACTTCTTTTTTATAAATGCTAATTTAATCATAATATTATTTCTATTCTGCCAATTGTATTTGTGCTATTACTGACAACTTAGGATATGCATTTTATTATATGTAGTTTGAAAACGTAGTATGAAACATATATTAAGAACTCTTCGAAGTTTAAATAATCGAGATTCAATTTGAATCTCGATTATTTTCTGCATATTTTCTGAAGTTCACTCCACGTATTTCATAAAGCTGGAATAATTTGTATTTTTTCTTTGTAGATTAAAAATAAACTATTGATTGTATTAAAACGATACGTATCTTTTTTTTTTCATATTGAGATTTACTAGCTTGTTCTATAGTAAATTTTGTATTAAGTGCTTAAGACATTTACAGATTTTAATGAAAACCGCTTTAAAAGATTTTTTTAAATGACAATAATTTTCAAAAATATTGTAGAAGAAAACCCTCAGAAATTACAAGTGAAAGTTTTAACTCATAAATCAAATCTGCACAATATTTAAGCCTTTCTTTCCCAAATTGCTTTTTAATATCAATTATCAAATTTTTCAGTCCATTTGGAATATTTAAAAACTTTTGAAAAGCATGCCCAATTTATATTGAAATGTCAAAACTTAAAATTAATCAAACAATAACATGGAAATTATAAATTTATGCATACAATTTGGAAAAAAACGGTCATAACTGAATAAAAGATATAATATATAGTACTTTATGAACAGGTATATAACAAGTATGAATGTTTTCGTTATAAAAATTTAATAAAGTTTTATTAACATCTATTTGCAAGGAAAATACTCAGCATTATTTTTTCTCTTCCAGAACATCAACACATAATTTTTCGCATAATGATTTTGTTCTTTTAAAAACAAAAGTGTTCTCCTAATAGAACTTTTACCTACAGTCTTGTAAATAACAGATAAAACAACAGATGGCAAGTATTGGATGAGGGACAGCGGTCCCAAAAATTTAATTAATATCAAATCTCCGTCTCTCGAACAACTGTCTCGCTATCTTATCTTAAAATTGAGATACGCCTTGGGCATTCAATGAGACCGATATTGATTCTAAGATTCTTTTCTGTTGGGAAACACAGAACGATTTCATTTCTGACGGTTTTAAATGAAAATCATGCAATTTGAAGAGCTTTTTAGTTTTCTGGAAATCGTGTTATATTTTGATGTTTATGCTATAATGTAATAGATTTTTATTTTGATACTTATTAAGTTTGAAAATATTTTCCTTCTGGTTCATATAGCATGATGATTAAATATTCATACTTCATTGAAATAATCATGTGATCATATAATATTACGTGTTTTAAAAGTATCAATATGGTTCTAAGTGATGCAGATATTATCTAGACATTTGATAATAGGAAATGAAACATTTACACTAAAAAATAACATTTTTAGATGAAAATTATTAATCAGAAATATAGCTTTCAAAGAAATATTGCTTATTAGACAGAGTAATTTAAAAACTCATTCAAGTGAAACTAAATCTTATAAAAATTCATAAAATTGTAATTAAATAATAAAAACATATTTGATTTACGAATAGCCATGAATATTTGTAATCATAGAATTCATCACTTTTTGGTTTTAAAATTTGTGTTTCCTTTTAAATAAGCAAAAGTTGATTTTAAAAATCTAATTAAAAATGCATGACTATAGTGGTAGCTTACATAAATATTTATGCAACGGAAACAATATTTGGAAATGTTCAAGTGATTACTCTACTCGGAGGATTTAATTCCAATTGCTCTCATATATTCCATAACCAATTCTGTAAATTAAAAATAATTTTTTCAAAAAATCCTTTTTTTCCACTTTGAAATTAAGAAAAACAATTTTTAATAAAGTTTGATGCCAGATATTTTTTGAAAAAAAAATACTTTTTAAATTTTTCAGCTTTCTTAAATTTTTAAATATTTTATTCTTTACAAAGTAATTTAAGTGCTTTATCCTAAAGCGTTTTAATTCCCGTTTCCTATTTATAGAAATTTCAAGTATTTATTTTTAAACTTTTTTCATTCCAAATTCCATACTGATATCCATTCCAAATTGATGACAAGCGTTTTGCCCTGCAACATACAACTTCGAAGTGCGAATTTTAATTTTAAAATCGAATCAATTTCTTGTTTTGAGATTTATAATGTTGTTTCTATGCATAAAACTGAAAATAAAAAGAAAACGTTGCTTCATTTCTTTGAATTCATTCTACATTATAGCGTTTAGTTAGTTTAGTTTAGTTATATTAACGTCCCGTTTTTGAGCAACACTAGGGCTAGGGACCAACCTCGTAATTTTGAACCGCTATCAGATGACAAGAACAACACCTGAACTGGCAACCCCCTCCCATCTAAACTTTTATACCAACTAGATTATAATTAGATATTTCTGAATATAACTGAATATTTTTATGAAAGGAATCTTATCGCAAAATGAGACATTTGCTCATAATTAAGTTAGACATTTCTCATCATTTTATAAAATTTTATCTCTTATTATGAAACTATAAATATTTAAAATTAATAAGCAGGTTTAGTCACAATGAATACCAACTTTGAAAGCTTTATTACAGAAATGATATATGTTCTATTTCTCTGAAATATTTATATCTCAAAGGTAAATCCGTTTAAATTTTGAATGCCAGTATCACTAGATTTGAATTCATATGAATTAATTCATATATCACGCTTGGCTGGATATGAATCTCATCTTCTATTTAGATAGATCTGTCTATTCTGCGAATATCAACTATAATTATGGCTTTCAAGTCTTCAATAGTCGTTATGCATTGAAACACAACCACAACAACGTGAATTCTCAATGCTTGATAATTAGCTTAGAAGGCAGATATAGAAAACGGGTACTTTATTCACCACTGTATAAAAACCGCATTCGTATAATTTATTTTTGTGGAAATTTATAGAAATCTGTTCCGAGTAGAAGCAGAGTTTTGTATGTAAACTCTGAGGAAGAGATGAGCGTGTCTATAAATTCGTTCATGCTTCAGCCGCTCATTGTCCAGAATTCTTTAAAAAAATATTTTATATATAATAATATGAGAATTAGGTCTAATTTTAGAATTAAATTCTCTCAAATGTATGAGAGAAATTAACAATATATCCAAGCGTCAATTGGAATATCTATGACTAGAAGTTTAATTTAATTATATTAACGTTTCGTTTTAAAGTAACACTGGTACTATTTTCGGACGGACCTTGTAACTTTGAACTCGTCAGATCATGAGGGCGACACTTTAGCTGGCATTCCCCTCTCCAAACTTCCGCACTGCACCGGTGCGAAGATGTTTCTACCACACCAGACCTGCTTACAAACGATTCTTCAATAGAAACGGGTCTCGAACCTGAGGCATTCCGCTTCCGAAGACAAGACCTTACCACCACGTCACCACGGTCTTAGTTTTGACTATGAAATCAACAGAAACACAGTAATGACCTAGAAAGCTGCTTATTAAATCATGAAAAAATAATCAAAATGGATAGAAACAAAATGCACTTTATCTTTATAAGGAGAGGTTAGAACAAACATTCTCAAGGTAGGAAATCAGCATAATAAACAATTCCTTAAAAAATGATATTCAAAATTATAGAAAGATCAAATGAGATATCTGGTCTTCAACCATCGCTACATTCATATATTGAGATGCTTCTTTTTTTTTAATACCAGTAATTGAAAACAAAAAATAATGATTTCAACTATATTTTTAATTTTCAGAAATTTTTGAGTATAGGTTTTATTTTCTTTAAAGACCAAAGGACTGAATAAAATTTAGAATTCATTTTATTTTTAAAAATCTGCTTCTTAATCAAAACGATATAAAATAGTATTTTTTATATAATTAAAATCCCTTTGAAACTAAAACTGAATAAGGAATTTTTTTGATGAATCTGAGAAATTTTTAATGATTATACCTTTGAGATTTCGCAAAAATTATTAATATATAATATGCAGTATACGTAAGATTTCATTACAGATTCGGTTTTACAGTGCTAAGTGCTTAAAAAACCAAGTTGGTTTCGAAAAAGGTTTTTGCATTAGTTTGATATGTAATCACTTTGATTTAAAGTTAGAGTTCATATTTTATAATAGATGACATAAAATGAGAAAAAAAAATGTTTAGACAGCACCTAGTTGGTGGCACATGTTTAAAATTAGTTTTGTATTTTGAAAAAAAAAGAGATGCTTTGATACTTTCAGTTTAATTTAAATCTTAGAAATAAACAGTTGGGGTCGAATAAATATTCGGGTATACCAAACTAAACTTGTTAATTTTTAAAAATGTGCTGCCAACTAGGTTAACTAAAATATTACATGTAATTTCGTTAAGAACAGTTACAGTTAATAGAAGGTTATAGAGTTTCTAAAATTATGTCATGTGACTATCAAAATTTGAAGATCATAAATATTTTTCCAAAGTAGCTTATAAACCAAGTTGCATAAAATATGTAATTGAAAATTTTAGCATCTATTAATCCCATTGAACTAAAAAAGTTCGCCATGATTAATGGATGGTTGTTTGGTGATAGGGGTTACTACTTAATATAACATATTCTTAATTTTATATATCTAAATATACAGGGTGTTTCAGTGAACCGTTTCAGAACTTCTAAGAGGGATAGGTTACATCCTGACAACTCGAAATCATAGAGCAATGAGAGGTCGGAAATGCTTTCCTGGAGTGGTGTTGTACACAGAAGCACCATAGAGAAAAGAGACCTTAAAGGAGAAATCGTTTTAATAATACATGAAAAGAAGCAAAAGGTACATGGATTAAAGTAAGTGTTCGAATTTTCTTCCATGGGCTACAATGCACGTCTCGCATCTCCGACGCATGGACATCCGAACATTCTGGAATACTCCAGGCATATCTCGAATCTCTCGAATCTCTTCGGCAGCTACTGCGATTCTTGCAAGGAGCTAATCAGCAGTGTCAACAGGGGTGTCATAAACTAGAGATTTCATATAACCTAGAAAAAAAATCAAGACATGATAAGTCGGTTGACCGAGCAGACCAACGCACGGGACCCCCACGTCCGATCCACCGTTGACCAAATATGACATCCAGGTAGTTACGAACATCTCCGCTATAATGGTCAGGGGCTCCATCGTGTTGGAACCACATTGTCTGTTGCGTCGATGCAGAAATATGTTCATCTCTCAAAAGTTGTGGCAATACTTGCTGCAGAAAGAGCAAGTACTTAGGTCCGGTTAGACGACCCGGTAACCGGTAAGGTCCGATGCGGTGATCTAACACAATACCTGCCCATACATTGACCGAAAATAGATTCTGTGCTGCACTACGTCGTATTGCGTGCGGGGTCTCAACCGCCCAGATATGGTCGTTATGCGTGTTGAAAATTTCTTCCCTTGTGAAGGATGCCTCATCGGAAAACAACACTTCAGCTGGAAAAAGGGGATTTGTAGCACATTTTCCCAGGTACCACTGTGCGAAAGCAATACGAGGTACATAATCCTTCGGTTTTTGTGTCTGGACAGGCTGCACGTGAAACGGATGCATGTCTTCTACTTGGAGAATCCTCCAGACGCTGCAATGGGATCCCCGACTGAGTTTTTTACACTTCGTGTACTCGTTCTTGTATTCCCCTGTACATGCTGCAGCACAATTCGTATCCCGGGCTGACATAAACAATCTAGAGCACAATTCGTATCCTGGGCTGACATAAACAATCTAGAATTGTCCACGGAGAAATCAAACTTTATTTTGTTTAGTAAATGGGTAGCAGGACCCAGAATCTATTGGCAGGGAGAAAGAATAAAGCAGACACACGCCATTAAATACCTAGGTGTTCATATTGATGATAAATTGAATTGGAATACCCATCTCAAGCATTTAGCATTCAAAGCGCAACATCAACAATTCAATTTTTTCAAAATAGCTGGCAAATCCTGGGGAATAACACTTCGACACAGAAAATTTTTGGATAAGACAGTTATTGAAAGGATGCTTGAAGACGGAGCAGGAGTTTGGTGCCTCCACCCAACGGTTAGATTAGCAAGAAAGCTCTCTTCCATCCAAAGAGGCTTTATGTTAGCAATTACAGGAGCATACAAGACCACGCCTACTGCAGCACTTCAGGTTATCATCGGCTTGCCACCACTTCATCTGCAACTTCAGATGATGGCAAGAATAACGGAACTGTACAGACTTCGTGGAATCGTACATGATATGTCACATATCAGCCCATACGAGTATGAACACAGAGCTACGGGCTGGACGTCACATCCTTCCAAACATCTCCAAGCACATAAAATTTCTTTGGAAGACGGAGGGTCTCAGAATTTAGTATTCGGGATCTATACCGATAGATCAAAATCCTCAGCAGGAGTTGTTGCTGCATTTTGCGTCGTGCAGGATGCAGTGACTTTACACCAATGGTCAACCAGCCTATTGAAAGAAAATACTGTCTTCCAAGCTGAATTACTAGCACTCAATAGAACAGTCAAATACGCAACCTCTCTTCCAATATCAGATCCAGTTACTATTTACTTCGACAATAAAGCAAGTATACAAGCCTCGAGTTCTCCAAAATCTAATAGCCAATTAGCAAGAGATACATTTACCCTTCTTCTTGCAAATCCTCACATTAAAATCTCACGAATCAAGGCACATATAGGCTATGAAGGGAATGAAGCGGAAGACAAACTAGCCAAAACAGCGGCTAATGCTAATCAAGATCGGAATGTAATGAAGCTTCCAAGATGCCATCTGAAGAAAATCCTCCAAACCGATATGATGACAAGATGGCAAAAGGAATGGGAAGAAGGCGAAACAGGCCGCTCCACATTCAACATAATATTGAAAGTTTCTCTCTACGCTGCCAACTGGAACAGAGCGGATGTCCTTTTCTTCACTGGACACGGTCCATTCCCGACATACCTACACAGATTCCATCTGGCCAACTCTCCTTACTGTAGCTGTGGGGAGATAGGATCCCCAATTCACTATGCCACCGAATGCCTACTGACTGTCTCATGGCACATGAGAAAGCCAGAAACAAGTCTCGAGGAAAAATGTTACAAGAGAGTTGCATCGAATACACTTTCACGCGGAAAGATCCACTCCATAGTAAACTATATTCATAAATACCAAGACCTTTTCAAGGTTACACAATAGCTGAGACCAGAATGCCTCTTGTCAAAATCAGCCGAAATTATAACTTCAAAAGTCCCTCAAAAGTGCAGTTCTCACGAAGGAAATCAAAACCACAAGACTCAGACGGACGTTACAAATTTCTGACTCTTCAGTGATTATTTATATGCTTATACATGTCATACAGATGTTCTCAATGTAACTTATCAATTTTTTCAGTTAGTAATCTCGTTTCCTTGTAAGTGCAACCCATAGTGACCATTTGTTTAAGTATTCTTGTCTCCTCCATCCAGTTATTACTTCAACAAAAATTTACAGTCGCGTAGGATTTGACACCGATGGGATTCCCTCTGGAGAGTCCCAGATGGTCTGTCATCTCTTTCTTTCTACCAACAATTTCTTTCTTTCATTCTTTCTTTTTTTCCCCCTTCCATCTTGTGCTCATCCAACTGGTTAGATAACTTAGTGTTATAGGCACCGGGGACACAGGATGGCGTTACGTTACGTACATGCTGCAGCACATTCTGTTCGACGTCTGCAGTCCGTGTTGTTCTTACCCTGTCCCTGTGAGCTCTTTCTAATGAACCTTTCTCAGCTTACCTCTGGTGCAGTCTTGCAAAGAAATTATGACTGGGAATACGCCTCGTCAGATATCGTTCCGCGTACAAACGCTGCGCGGCTGGCCCACTACAATTTGCAGCCCCGTACGCCAAATGCATATCGGCTAATTCTGCGATCGTGTAATCATCCATCCTACTAACTTGGCGTTCTTGTGCGAAATGAAGATTCCCTGCACGAAAGCTTGGACTTTTCGCACAACGCCATCTATCGCGTCAGGACTGACTGCCCATAGATATATGATTTTGGTTCGTCAGGGTGTACCCTACACCTCTTAGAAGTTCTGAAACGGTTCACTGAAACACCCTGTATATGTTTCTAATTTACCACATTTACATGTACATGGAAATTTAAATTATTAGATAGTTAATTCATTAACGAAATCGATTCAAAATTTGATAATTATCTACGAATTCAGTAATGCAATTACATGCTGAATTCCATCTTTCCGTGGAGAATTGCATTGAAATTTAATAAAAAATGTATCCATCATTTCGGTGACTATTTAAACTTTCAGAAAGTCATATAAATATAAAAAGGTTTCAATTTCTCTTGTCTAGAATCCTTGTGAATCTTCACAAATAGTTTTAGTGAACATGAAATGTAAGCTACCAAATCCAGACACTCAGAAAGCAATTATTTCATACACTAGGTGCATTGTAATCAACTAGTTAGAACAAATTTCGTCAAGGAAATATAATTTGTTTTTATCTTGTTAATTTAATGTTTAGAAGTTCTTTAAATAAGTCATGTATGCATTCTATGTTTCACATTTGATATTACTGATAAACAACCGATCTAAACGATCCTTCATATAAGTACTCTGATACATAATGAATCACTTGTTGTAGAGTATACTTTACATCAGAATCAATTTATTGTAAAAATAATAAATGGAAATATGGCTATTCTACGACCCATTAATGATTTAATTTTTCTTCAGAATTCAATAATTTATTTATTTTGCCGCTGAAAAGCACACTACAGAAAACTCTCTATTTATGGAATGTCATAAATATCAAATATGACAAGACCAAAACATACAGCACAACCAAAAATAGAAAATTACAAATTCATAAAAAAATTGCACAAAATTATATGTTCTTAAAACTGAAAACTCATTATTGCTAAATCATTAAAACAATTTAAATACTCAATGATTATTATATTAAAATACCATTTCTAAAATAAAAAAAATCAATACACACAACGCCGAATCCATTTAACACGAGGAATTAAGAAGTTTCCAGGATAGAATACCCAAAAATTTTAATTTAGAGATTAAACTACAACAATAATTAATTAGCAAATATTAAATAACAATAACATAATAATAACTTAATCAGTTAATAATAACTTAATCAGTAAATTGATTAACCATAAATTACTATTTTGTAGAATAAATATTACGAATACAAAACTACATATTTTCAAGTGGATTATAAACATTTAATTAAGTTGAATAAATTTACAACACAGTATTTCACAATTCTGAAAATATAAGAAATAGAATATTATGATTACAAATGTTACTGATTTTATATAGACTACTTATGGTATCAAAGTAATTTGGTGACTTACACTATCAAATGCTTCTATATATGTATATTAAACAATTTAAAACTTGATATTATATACTTTAAAATTAAATGAACATTTCTATATATTATTAGATCGGCTGGCTTTTAATACGAATAAAATTAGTTTGTATCTTAAATGAAGTTTATAAACTGGATTCGTACATGAAAATCCTTCTGAGTATATTGTTAAACGGAAATGCTCAGTGATAGCAAGACGATTATTCTTTAATATATATTGCTTAAAATAAGTGAAGTTAAATTACAACATTCTAAAATGGAATCTTAATTAAAGACTTGCAAAGGCAGAATGGATTTTATTTAAATTAGCGATATTTAAAGAGCGATGTAGTTGAATATTTAATGTGTCACTCACTGTTTTAAACTTATTCAATTATCTAAAAGGAATTCCTTCTAGCTGCCCGGAGGAGGAAATAAGAGTTGGAAGCATAATTTCTTGATAGTATTTCAAAACACAAAGAAAGTAGTTTTAAACATTGAACTGAACATACTCTGACACTGACATTCTGAGACTCATCATATTATAAAGAGCATTCAAAATAACATTCGAGGAGAGAAGCAGAATTGTAGAAGAATAGATATAGATTTGAAAATTTAATTTGTTTGTATATTAGGGTGTCCCATAAGTTTCTTTCTTATTTCTTATATGATATAAATACACAATATTTACTGTTTAAAATATAATTTATTTTGTTATATAAGAGCCCTTTTGCTCTATTACCTTCTTCTGTCTGTCAGAAAACCACATTATGTCTTCTTTCCAAAATTGTTGTGCTTTGAACAAGAAAAAATTCTGGAGGTGCGCTGATGGATTTAAAGCGCTTATCGGGAAAATATTTTTTAAAGAACCGAAAGAAGTAATAATCAGATGGATTGATATCTGGAGAGTATGCAAGATGCGGTAAAATATCCTAATCAAACTATTAGAACTTCTCTTTTATAACTAATGCAATATGTGGTGTCGCGTTGTCGTGACAAAAAGCAATTCCTCATTGGTTCATTAATTCTAGTCGTTTTGTTGCTATGGCCGCTTTCAATTGATCCAGTTGATGACAGTATTTTGTAGAATTTATAGTTTTAGCTTGAGGAAGTAGCTCGTAGAAAATTACGCCTTTCCAATCCCACCAAATATACAAAATAACTTTTTTTGGTGTGTGGTCCCGGTTTTGCGACAGTTGAAGGTCTGTTGTCCTTGCATCAAGTACTTACCTTTTCTATGCACATTAACATATAAAATTCAAGTTTCGTCTCCAGTGACAAGCCTTTTTAAATACTCATTGAGAAAGAAAATTTTGGGACATTATAATGCACTACATATAATTTCTTCTTTTATGTTCTTGCTTCTATGCTTATCACAATTTGGGAGCTAAAGTAAATTTACACCATCTAATTTGAAATGTTACGAAATATTTTTGATCCATGTTTATAGAATCCAATATTTCTTTTGCATATTTATGACATATTTTATGCTTATCTCATCCATTAACCCTCTGGCTGGCCATTCTTTAAAATCACTATTTAGATGCGATGCTCGCAAATAATTTCAAATATTTTTCAAAGAAAGTTAACTGATACGATATGTTACATGATAATAATATAATATAATAAAAATCTGTAATCGTAAAAATAAACACTAAACTGCGAAAAACGCCAACACCTGGAAATCTCGAGATACACACCTGGAGGATTAAAAGAGGACATAAAAGAGAATTATCTGCCATCCTACTATTTCTAAAGTGAATAAAAGAATAAGCCTCCATCTCATTTAACACCTGTCATTATAAGCTTCCTAGAATAGCTCCCATTACGTGCAGTATATGCATCGACCCCTCAGATGTACGAGCTGACATTGACGATGAGCATACAGACAGCAGAACCACCATTTTTGTATCTAAGAAGGTGGCAGAAATCAACTACCATAACGGAAGCTCTCTTTTATCTGAAATGCTCTCTGACGGGGTCAATAAAGAGGCATCATAAATTCTTCTATTATGCGATAGTCTGTAAATTGCATGAAATGAACTTTTGCCAGCTTAGGTCTTTCAGTATTCTCAAGAGCATTTAAATTATTAATTATACAAATCAGAGTTGACATTTTTTTGACAGGAATTGGAGGACTAAGGCGCAAGAAAGAAACATTTCTAATCATAATTATTTCAGTAAACTTAATAATTTTCTGTACAGATTAGCAAATATTCTTTAAGAAAGGTTATAGTTTTTGCTGGGAATAAGTTATCACTCAGTTAATAAAATTAAAGTTAATTACACTTAGTGTACTCAACTTTATGCCATCAAGAGTATTTGTGGTTCAACTTAATACCTCCATGATTATTTCTGATTCGCAAGATGAAGAGGAAAAATATTTTTTTCTATGATAGAGTAAAGTTCCTTTCTTATGAGGTGTAGCAAATTTAGTAGAAGAATCTGGATTTGCGGAAAACAATTTTAACTGATCAAGTTAAAAGCTTAACATAAATCTTTATCCAAGCCCGTTTAAATAACAATTGCAAAGCTTTAAATGATTTACATATAGAAGACAAGAAAAATCAGAGATACCTTTATGGTTTTTCAGCATTGTTGTATGTCATATTTTTATTATTTAAATGTAGAAACCTGTGTAATTGCATTGTATTGGCTGATATGTATTGATAGAGATTTCCGACGTTTTGAATTTTCTTAAGGTTGGCGGAATTACTCGTAGGGAAATCGCGATTGCGAGGATGACTATTTTCTATATAAGAAAGGAAAATAGTGTTTCCCAGAGGGGCATAGTAATATTGTAGAGTTGAATTATCTTCACTCCAAGGACGGTATGTATCTCCGACAGGACGGATGATGAGAGGTATCAGTCATCATGATAAAGTTTATTCGCAATATTCAGATTTCAGCTTCCACTTTCTACTGCTGCGTTGACATTCATTTAATTACTTCGAGTGCTTTGGCAGATTTAAAAATTCCGATTTAATTAATTTTATCAAAAAGGGTTTTTTTAAAAAAAAACAATTTTCTGTATTTAGAATGAATCAAGAAATCAATAATGTTGACATAAGACTTGGTTATCAAAATCCTGGTTCTTCAAAGAAATACAGTCCCCATTCCAAGCTGTAGTTCATATTTTATCGCATTTGGTTTAATAGACTAATAATAAAGCATCTGAAATTTATTTATTTTTAACCCTGTATAGTAAAACATTAAGTAAGAATGGTTTAAGTTCAATGAAAAAAAAAATATCTTTAAGACGATAGTAAACATTTTAGCAGTCTCCTCTATTAAACAATATTTGAGAAACAGGTCTTCTTTCTATTTGTCTGGATGGAATGTTCTTTTTTAAAGAACGCTGTCTGCCAAGTTTAAAAATTAACAACATCTTGATGTGTGAAATTTCTTGATTTAAAATGATTTGTATTTATAAAGAATTAAATAAAAATTAGATTTTTAGTTTTCAGGTAGTTCTAGTATGCGTAGTGTAAAGGATAAAAGCCATTTTCTGAGTTGCGACCCGTTTTTAAAATGAAGCTGAAGAGATATAGATTTAGAAGTACTTTAGCGGATGGAATTTTTTAACGAAATGCAGGAATTGAAGTTAAAAAAGCACTAAAGTACCAAAAGGAGAATTTATGAAACATTGGAAGACTTACATTTCAAAATTGCAAATTCAAATAAATATTGATTAAAAATCAATTTTAATAAAAATGCATGTTAAGAATTTTGTAATTTTTTTCAAGATTAAAAAAGAAAGCATATACTTATTTAAGACTATTCTCGGTCTTAATTATTTAAAGATATTAGAACAGATACTGAATAAAAGAAACAGGTAATTAAAAAAGAAATAATTCAATTAAACTGTTTGTATATAGAAAAGCTTACGATTATTTTTAATATTAACATGCCGTATATGAAAAGGAATTCGGTTTACCAGGAAGATATTTATTACAACTTCTACCAACATTTAATTAAATAATTTGTGATAATATATTTTATTAAGATATTTGCCAGAAAATGTTAATTATATAATTTTTATTTATTTTTGTAATTATATTTTGATGTTTGGGATTCAGGAAATTAATTCCTGCAAGATAAAAATTCTCTCACAGAAAATAACAGAAGTCAAATTATGACTATTTTCACTTAAAATATTTCAATCTTCAATCTTAAAATATTTTTTTCATCTTAACTTTCCCAAAAAGTTTCCCATAATTCTTGGTCTGTAATGAATTTCTATCCAGGAACTATTATGTAAATGAATCACAATTTTTTTTAAAAATTTAGTTATTTTTCGTAACGTTTCTTATTTTATGAATATTTTTGAAAAATAGTTCGTGGATTCCTACTAAAAAAAAATTCTAACGCACATTTTCCTAAATTTTTTTTCAAATATCTAGGATTTCAAAATCTTAAATGTTATCTTAAAGGCTTTACTACTTACAGCATTTTCTAGATTGGAAAAAAAAATTAGCATCTCTTCAGAGGATCTTACCACTTTATATCATCAGATCATATCATACGACACCACCAATAGCTTTGCAGGTTAATATAAGCATGATGCCATTGTGCCTTTAAGCACAAAAAGAAGCATTTACGTCAATGTCGAATACTCATAGACAGAAATTGAATTTAAAAGTTTAACCTACTATCTAAACGAATTTGCAGAAATAGTTAAAAGTATTACTGACCACCTTTCATTGATCAAAGTAAAAAATTAAGCCTCAATAATAGAGTCCTTTGAGGAGGATAACAGTATGACATCAAACACGGTTGGTTCAAAAACAGAACTGGGAGCATAATGTTCCCATTGTATACTCCTCTAATATTTTATAATAGTCCTTGAATTGAAAGGAACACTTGAAGAATTTCAAACATGTAGGATTACTTGGATTGAAAAAAGCTACTATTTGAGCTGGTGAAGAAAATATAAATTTTAAAATCTGGTCAGACAGTCTTTCTAATTTATTTGTAACAGAAGATACCTCTACATCGCATCAATTTATGCGAGACATCGACTCCCTTCTCCTCTAAAATACAAATATTTTCTTAAGATGGATCAAAACTCATGCTTGTCATCAGATTAATTAAGAAACTCATAATTTTGCGGAAGTAATCCTCATCGAAGGTGCCTTGGTGCAATCTCTGAAATTCCAATGCCATCTTAAAGAGTTTCTGCAGGAAAATTTTTTAAGGAAATAGCAAAACCTTTGGGACAGTGAGCACGCTAATCGTGCTCTTTCGCATAAAATAACAAATAATAAATTAAATAATTATTTTATACCATCAAAATAATAAAATAAAACAATAAAATGTATCAGAAAACATTCGTCTGCTCTAGAAAGGCTTATTATAGAAGAGTTATCAGTAATTCATCGCAAAAAAAAAAGAATCATAAACATGATTAAATTTTTAAATGATTATAAAAATTACTTTAATTAGATTATTCCTATCACATTTTCCATGCAATGTTTAATACTTACCGCATTTTATTCATAGTAGAGCATTAATCCGCCTGCAGTATCTCAATTTCATATAATTGCTTCATCTTTTTTTCATTCACATTGTGAATTACCATTGTTAATTCACTCAACATTCTTATACTCCAGATATTATTCATTCAATCTTCTATCATTTTTGCAAATTTTATATGTATTCGTATTTATGTCACGAGTATGTCTCAATGTAACTAATTGGAGTGATTTTTTAATAAATTGTCCCTACATCATCAACGTGAACTCTAGAAACGGAAGTGTGGTGTGATGTTAAGTGTTTGAATATAAGGCATAATTTTACCAGAAGCGCTATTTCTTGAAATACAGTCATGATATACATAGAAGTAACTAATACTCGTTTTCGTTTCGCAAAGGATGTTTGACATTTTCAACTTATGCAAATAAATTATATTTGTGTCATATCGCCATCTATTATTGGATTATTTTTGTACTAAATGTTTTAGTTAATAAATGCTAACCCCATCATTTGGATTATCTTTAACTCGTATTTTGTCTCATTTGGACCAATATAACTCACTCTAAAGAGGGGAGCTCGTTACTTATTTATCTGTATAATAAAACCTTAAGAAAATATCGTTATAAGTCTATTGTTATGAGTATAATTGTTTTAGCATTTTTATAGAAGATTTTAATTATTCTACAGAATAATAAATAATGCTTTCAATGATCTTTTATTAAACATTTTAAAAGAATAAGTATATAATTTAGCTATTAATTCTCTCTTTTTTCCAGATTTATTGAACATCAGTCAAACTTCAGAATACTTTCAGAAGATCAGCTTAAGCTGTATCCGAATGTAGAAAAGCTGTAAGCATATATTTTTTTAAGTATTCTTTTCCTTGATGAAATCATTATGTAAATGCTACTCTTTATGTGATATAAAAATGAAATTCTTTCGAATCATTTCATTAGATAAGAACATTCACTCTATTTTCTTGGTCTCTGAATATTTCTTTTGCTCTTTTATGTAAGTTTTTCAAATAATAGTTTCTTTGAAAGACTTATTTTTTCTTGTAATCTTTTTTCAAAGAAAATGAAATATTTGAACATTCTAAGCGATTTTGGAATTGAAGATACGTGATTACAATCAAGCTGTACTAACATTTGTTTTACTTTAATATTTATAGCATAATTAAGTAAAGGAAAATAATGCAAGACTTTTTTTTTCTTGCAACTATTAATTGAACACTGCATGCAAATTTTTTGCAATGAAGCAAATAAAGTATTTTAAATAAATAAAAAGAAATAATTCTGTTTAAAGAATAGCAAACATCAGAGAGAAATTTAGCTAATTAATAAAAAATTGAAGTCAGAATATTAATTTATTAATAACGTTAATACTAAATATATCTCCAAGCTCACATGTCTCTATAAAGGCAATTGTATTAAATAATTCGGTGCATTAGAAATTTTTTTCAGCAACTGCCCTGTTATCATTTTTTTCAAAGGTTTACAAGTCTAGAATATAAATGTGTTTCAATTAAATTAGATTTATTGATATGAGTTAGTGTTTTATATTTCTCTAAGTAAAGTGACATGTAACACTATAGACAGATCTGCAAAACTTTTGGAATATGGATCCACCATATTTTCTATTTTTATGCACTTTTCTGATTAAGAGAATAGTGGTCTTTGAAATAAGCAAAACTGCACGAAAACCTGCAATTTTATTTTTGTCGTTTCATCTCCAAAATATATATTTATATTCAACTAAAATAGTATTATAAAATTTATTGTTCAATAAAATAAATATTTGAAGGCTTAACAGGAAAAAAATACAACTTAATGACTTTTATCAAAATGATATGAAATATTCAACTAGAATGAAATATTTTTGAAATGATCCAAGTGTCTTGATTTTTGAAGAAATTGCATGAAATTGATAATTAAGATTTCGTCAAACATTAAATGAAAATGGGATATGTATTTTATGTTTCGAATTCTTTTAGCTATTTAAAATCAATTTTAGTTCATTAAAACGTAAAATTCTTATGAAAATTCAGTAAGTGTGCATAAAAATATTTCTAAAAAGTTAGCATTTGATTGAAATTCTAAATTCATACCTAATTTTGTTCTAAATAAATTTAAATTGGGTGATAAAAAATAATAGAAAAGAATTAAATTTTAAATCTTCTGGAATATTTTAAAATTTTAAAAATTAAATATTTTTTAATTTTTTAAAAAAATAATATATTTTGTTTTAAAATGTTTTTAAGAAATATGACGCATTTATATTTTAATACTTTTGCATAAAAAAAATTTCCTAATACCAACTGAATAATTCCAAAAAGTGTCTAATAGAGTCCACTGTCCCCTTAAAGGAACAAGTATGATCCAAAAATAATTTCTACGTAATGATAGAGATTCAAAATCTACATTTAGAAATGCATTTAAAGGCTGACTTTGAATGGTGTGTACCCAAAGAGATATCTTCTCCAGTTGCAAGATATAAAATAAACAAAGAATAATGTTTGTAGAATTTTCCAAATCTATACTAATAATATAGGCAGTATATTGTCTTCTTGATCAAGAGCAAGTGTTCTTCCAAGAGGGTTCGGTGGTGCCCTGGTCACAACCCTCAAGTAGAAAAAAACGAGAAACTTTCATTCTAGTGAGGTAGAAAAATCGTATTGAAAAAAGTTAAAATCGAAGAGCAAGTGCACGTTAATGATTCTTATTTCTTAACTCCCTTAGAGTTTATTTTTATTTCCGAAGAAAAGTAAATGCAGAACATTTTCTTTCGTACAAGACTGTAAAGTAGAAAATTTCCCTCGGGCTTCAATGCGTAATTTTTTAGTAATTCTTTTCGAGAATGCCCGAATGATTAAGAACTGAAAAGCTGAAAACTCAGAATAACAGTAACACATTTACAGCAACAACAGTAAAAATAAACGATGCCAAAAAGTAATATTTAGTGATTCACAAACAATGCTTCCAATTTCAAAACAGAATCTTTGTTGTTCAGTTCGAAAAGAGGCTAAAATATGAGAATAGTATATTGGTATTATTTATGTAGACAGGCTAGGAAAAGGGATCAAATCGATTTTGAGATGATTGGGAAAAAATTATCATATTATCGTATAAAGCCAAACAGTAGGTGAAATCTTTCGAAATTAAAGTGGCATATGGGGTCACACTATTCTGATCTTAAAAGTTAAAAACCCTGTATATCCTGAAAGAAGACCATAAGAATTTATTGCAAAAAATAAATAAAAAAAGATGTTTTTCTTAGCAAAAAATAAATAAATAAAAATAAACAATGAAGATTATACTTTTTCATAATTCATAGTTTTTCATAAGACGAATTCATAGATTATATTTTTTGAGAGATTTTTCATAATCAGAATTTTCATAGAGAGTTTTTAGAATTACTAATCCTATTACTAAGGAATGTGAAGCATATACAATAATGAAAAATAGATAACATCTCGCAACGAAAATGTGACATCCTGTAAATGTGGTAAAAATGTCGAACGAAAAGGGATTATTTGTCACTTTCTTAAAATATGTGTAGAGAAAAATTTAAACAATAGCACAATTTTGTGACAACAAGAATTAATGTTTCTATTAAAACCATCTATTTAATTCATTAGGAAATTTGATGAATCTACATGTATTTATGGCTTAAGAATTTCTATAATTTTATAATTATATTTAGGGAGTCGAAATGCTCAATTGTAAGAGATTTAATTAAAGTTTATTCATTTAATTAAAGTTTAAACTGCATTTTGACACTTTCCGTGATAACTCTGGGAGACACTGTTATACAAAAATTATTTTTGAATCGTTTTAAAAATTTTAAAAATTGTCTCTTTAATGATATTATTGAGAGTCGGCTGATTATTCCTGGATTTTGGCAATTTTTTAAATTTTTTTGCAGTTTTTTCAAAGATGGATATCATTGTTTCATGGAAATCCAAACCATTTCTACTTTTCATAAATATTAAATTACATGGCATTTTTCCAATCTTGAAGACTAAGAAGAAAATAAATATACATGTTATTTTCTCAATTGACATCAGTAATAGTAAATACTTTGTAATGAAAGATAGCATGCAATTTAAATACGTTAAACAGAAATTCGAGATATATTAATTGCCCTATGATGCCATGGGACTCGATCAACATTCGGACAATTTATGTACACAATAAACTAAATAGTTGTAAAACAACCAAAATATCACCAATATTATTAAAACTATTTTCTTAAGTAATTATTATCATTCACCTAAGGATAAGAAATCTAATTGAAATTAAACTAGTCTAATATCCTAGCCGAATCAGTTTGTTCTTAAAGCGTACTAGTAAGAAATGTAATATTTTTAGCTAAACACAAGCTTATTATTTTATTTTATTTTTTATTTTTTTTGCTCAAGAAGGCATATCAATTTAACATATAAAATTTATCTTTGCAAGCTAGTAAGCAAAAGTAGATTCCATTAAATCTAAGTTACTATCTGACAACATAAATTGTTGACGTTAGAAATAATAAAAATTAGGACTTGAAAAATCACTGTTCTGCCTTTACCTTCTAAAATATTTCAGTTATCAAAAATGTTTAAAATACAAAAGTTGTTCCTGTTAATGAGTTGTTAATTTGGCTAATTGTATTTATTTTTCTATCTTCAATATTAAGAAAGACATATTGAAATGAAACTTTCTCTTCCCCACCATCTCCACCCTCTTTAAGCTAGATAGTCATTCGCGAACTCGTCCAAGCCAGTTCAAATCCAACCAAAATTACTCTAGTATCTTCTATCAAAGTAACACTGGCAAAGCGTTATACGCATACTTATCTATATCTATACTTATAATAAAGCTCAATGTGTGTGTGTGTGTGTGTGTTGGCGCTCTACAGACCAGACCATTCAACCTACAGCTACCAAATTTGGCACGTGTATATCTTGGAGGCCGGGAATGTGCACCTGGGGGTTATTTTTTCAAATTTTTAACTAGAATTTTATTTTAACTAGAATAAAAATTAAGCGAAATTTTGACGTGTTTCTGCTATAACTGCCGAAAATATTACCGCACAAAAAAGATTTTTACATGAAGTTAAAGATAAAAAATTTATCTTTTAAATGATACTACTGTTTTAATCTTAAAATTAAATTTCTATTTTTAATGAATTTTTAAATAAATATTTTAACTATGTTTTTCAATAATTTTTTTCGTCAAAAATAAAAATGAGGATTAAGCACGTTTCGCATTCATGAGAAAAAAATAGCTTTTTTCAAAGTGTTGCCATCACATTGATTAAAGCTCTAACTGAAAATAAATTAAATCTTTTTGGAAATGAAATCTGCAAAATTATAATTTTCGGCAAGTGTCTGTAGGAAATGAAACAAATATGAAATATTATTTTTTCTAAAAAATAAATTCAAGAAAAATTATTTTATGATCTTTTACACTCTCTATACAGGGTGTTTATTCAGTCCCCGATCCATTTTGATATTTAATGACTCATAAAATAATGAAGATGTAAACAAACTTATGGCATTTATGGATGGAATAACTCATATATTTTCCTTTTCAGGTTTGAATATTTTTACTTTTGTAAATATCGTCTGCGCGTGTTTTTAATTTCAGATAGTTTTATTTTCCAGTCTAAATATCTGTACTTTTCTAAATATCGTCTGCTTATTAATTGCATTTTTCTCTCTTTTGTTTTTGGCAACTATTGAAATGTTATGTTTACTTTTGATGTGTTTCTTCTATGTAGAACTTTTGTATGTGATGTTTTATTCGATCGGATATTAAGGAGAATGCATACACCACAAGAGAAAGCACAGATTTTATGGCGGCCATAGAGTTAAATTCCAATCAACTAAATCACTGACTTTTAAGAGTTAATTTCAAATCACTTAAACTGACTGATTTTTGAAGATTTGAATATCACTATTCAATAAAAAAAGGATAATTTTAGATTTTTCATCGATCGTTTCAAAGAAAATACGCCAATAAGCGCGCAGGTTTCTCAAGATTAATTGGCCTAAGATTATGAAAATGGTGAGTTTTTCTAAATTTTTAACATTTAAAACTTCATAAATAAGTCTTAGTTGATCGTGGAAAATAGAAACATTCATTCATTTATTTAAAATTTGGTGTGTCCAGAATATTTCTCAGAATATGATACCTTACCGCATTAAATTTAGACTTCATAATTTTTGAAATATATTTATAAGCAGGAACAAAATATTATTATTGATTTCATTTCAATCCTTTTGAAAGTAAAACTAAAAACTGAATTTTATATTGAATCTCAGAAATTTTTGTTCAATTATTGTTTGAGATATTACATAAACTATGAAAAATATTTTGTAGTTCACATAAGACTTAAATACCGAGCGATTCTGTTTGCAATACTCATATTCAATAATAATAATAATTAATAAATAACAATAAAGATGATTAATAAAATAAAACGCTTGGTTTTATTAAAAAATATCTTAATATTAATTGCAATTTCGTCATTTACATTTTTAATTAAAGTTGAAGTTTTACCGGAAATGGCAACAAATTAGCAAAATATATATAGTAAATTGAACGAAACGATCTAAACAATATAAGTTTGGTATGACTATCAAAATTTGAAGATTAAAAATGTTTTGTTTGAGAATCCTTTAAGAGACCAGTTACTTAAAATATTTAATTGAAAATTGTAGCGAGCGGTAATACTGGCGAACCGGCTGGTCGCCAAAGGCGGCTAGTATATAATATGAGTACAATCATTTTGCTGGAAGGATGGTTTTAGTTCTAGAGACCATAATCGGTGAAAAACTGTAGAAAATTTTCCCGAAGTCTTGTTACGAGAACCATTGCAATAGGTAATCTTTCTATAGGAATCTACCTAAAACATGAGCGATATAACTATAAAGTGCAGCACAAAAAAATGAGCACTCTTGGACTTTCTCTAGAAATTTTTTTCACTTGCTTTTTTTTGTATCTGGTTTTGAAAGAGTTACTCTTTATCTTTTATAAAACCTAACCATTGGCCCTCTTTCTGAGTGTTTATGGAAATCTGATTGGGCGAGCCAATTTGACAAATAACTTTCATCGATGTAAAGTAGCTCCATTATGAGCGACAAATATTCATAAGAGATATGACTTTCTATTAGGTCCAGAGAACAATATTAATATTGTATACAACAGGAAGACGGGAACTTACCATCATACCGAAGTTTCACATGCCCATATTTGGTGTGACCTTTAATGGCTTTCAGTTTGAAATTATGATCCAACTAAAAGATACCCTTGAAATTTTTTATTATCGTACGTCACTCACTAAGCTTTGAGGCTTCAGAAATATAGTTTTCTATTCATATCCCATTCACTTGAGGACCTATTTACTCGGTAAATATAAAAGAGGAAAATGTTGTCCCTATTATCAAAATTTCGAAGAATTACTGAGAGCATGGTCCATAATATGAATATTTCAATAGTTTATCAATAGTAGTATTGTGGTCTTGTATATCACAATGTTCAATATCAATAAATAAAAATTTATTCATTTGGAAGTTTAATGCCAATAGAATTCGGCATTCAAAAATGAGATAAAGTGAAGAGGATTCGAGAGGAACCTTACTAAATTGGCTTACTAAATTGGCAAAGCAAATCAATATTAGTATCCCCGACACACATGAGAATCCATTAACTTTGTGAAAAGGGTTTAGAGACAACTATCCTGAAACTTCAAAAATGAATTTTATCCTTTTAACAATTAAGTATTAGTTTATTCTATAACATTAAATTGGATAGAATCTTTTTTAAGCATAAGAATTCTAAAATTTCACTAAAAATAACAAAAATTTCTATTTCAAATACATATTTAAATGCAAATAAGATCATTTAAAATAAAAGACGCAAAATAAAATATTCAGGGAATACTTTCCAGTCTCTTTAATACAATTAAAATAGAAATTTATGAAATAGTTTGGACTTCCTTAACCTAAAAAAGTGCAAAAAATTTTAAGCTAATATTTTTTTCTAAACCCCAAAATTTATTTTTTTAATTATAAATAACAAAAAACGATCTTAAAATGCAATATCAATGTAATTCCAAAAGCCGATTTCTATTTATTATTCACCAGTTTTATTCTTGTTATTTCATAATTATTCTTCTTTAAGTTACAAATAAAGTTATTTTAAGCACATTGGCTCTGATGCAATTAATCATTTCTAATATATATTCTGTCGCAAAATAAAATAAAAGTCTTGATAATATTGCTAAGCAAAATATCAAAATTGAATCAATTAGCATATCTGTTTTGTATTTTTGCTTCATAAACACACTAAAAAAAATCTTACTTTCAGCTCTAAAGCAAAATAAACAAAATTAAAAACAAACTATTTATAAGCAACGACTTAATTTCGTAAGTCTTTGCTTGTAGTAGGAGCACAAAATTTCAGTAAATTAAGATTTATTTATCGGAAAAACAAGTGTCTGGCAAAATTATTCACTCTAAAAGTAAGAAATATATCTCAATTTTTAATTACATATCCAGCCGAAAGTATTGCTTGAAACTTCTAGCTTCATAATTAAATAGATGCTTCGTCATTTAATGCATAATTAAAATTGGGACGCATACATCTTTTTATTTGAAAATATAGTTTAAAGAATGAGAATATTCACATTTTTTAAAAATCAAAATTAAATTTTCAAAAGTCAAAATAATTGGTATCTTTAATTTTCTATCTATAGCTATAGTAATAAACATTGGTCACATATATTGATATAACTCTTAGTATTTAAATATTTCAAATGACTAATCAAGAGCTTGTTCAGTAATGAATCTCATATATATGGCTAGTAGAAACTCAATGATAATGTTAACCTCACGAGCACATGCGTCGTTCTAATTTAATAAAGTTCTACTCTAATGAATCATCAATATTATATAATGTATAATATGTAGGAATCTCTCAACCAGTAAATAGTCAAATATCCAAGAAAGTTGTTTAAAATTTGCAGAACGAATAATTTTATCATTCAATTAACAGTTATTATTATAATAACTTTGTTTTATTCCAAATCTGCATAAAATACTTCATCCAATCAGTCCCATTTTATGCATGTGGTATAAGCAGCATTTTTGGAATTTTTGCCAAAAGAAAAAGGAAAAAAATATTTTTCCATAGCACAGGACAATTTATAATAAGTTGTTGCTTATCATGCGCATTTATCATTTTCATGTAATTGGAACAAAATATGAAATAAAATTTACAATGTCATAAAAAATGAATAAAGTATGCAAATTATGTTATTAAATATGCAAGAAGTCTTTAAGTTTATATATTTAATAGACGCATACATTTGTATCTGAATTATGGGACAGTTCGCCTGAGTCATTAAAATAAATCACTAAATTTGAATCCAGAAATATGCATAGTCTTATACTCAACTATTTTTTGTTCGAAACATCGGGAATCAAAGGTTGTTATCTGAAAAAAAAAATAATGCAACTTTGTATTTGTAGAATAAAGATTATTATCATATATTATTTCAAAGTTTTTGAAATACATTTAATACTCAAATATAGAATCTTTAAGAATCTCATTAACTTTTGAAGTCAATAAATATGTTAAAAAATAATTCCCTTGGAGCAATTTTAATATAAGTTACAAAATGTTTAAGAAGAAAAAGAAACTGATGTCTGCGCAATTTGACTTTCTAATGACTTTTAACTCGTTTACTTTTAAAAAAATCAAGAAGATTGCCTCCAGTTCTGTATTTAAAGATATTTAAAACTGGATGTGGGTAGTTTCTAAACTAAAAAAAAAAAAAAAAAAAAAAAACTCTTCAACTGCGTTCCTTGATAGAATATTTAAATGTGAAATATAATATGCTATCTGCTGTTCTTTTAAACAAAGATCAATAAATATATATTTAATTAGTTTTTAGATTATGATAAAAATTTTGCATAAATTGATGTTATTGAAAAATCTTGTAAAATGTAATATTTTTAACATTTCAGTGAGATTTTTGGGGTATAGGTATTATAAAAAATTTATTAGGTATTTTTATTTATGATATTAAGGGTTAATTGCAGTATTAAAATAATCTCTACTTCAAAAGCCAAATTTATTTTCAAAGGAATTGTTATTAATTAAATTTTATGAATATTATTATTTTATGAATATTTATTATTTATTAATCCAATCAATTTTATAGATAAATTTTACAAAAAATGTAAGTATATAGCTCTTATAAAACTTATCACATCTGCAACTTGAATGATATATATAATTTTCTTTTTCGCATACGAAGTATACAAAAAGAAAGTATTGTTATCATCAAATAATTCGAACTTGAGATTTTAATGAATTGTTATGCTTCAGACCTCTTTTTGTCCAAAAAACAAACAAACATATTTTTGTAATTATGTCTGTCTTTGAGCATAATAACTCAAGAAAGCTTTGAGAAAAACGAATGAAATTCGGTAGCCATATCCGGTTGTCTATGATCCGCCCGAAGGCAAACGAACAAAGAATACTGAATGACTGGACCGCCGCAACAGCAACATTGGCGGGAACTGTGGTTGAGTCCTAATCGCCATCAACGACCACGGTTCAACCCTTCCCGAAGGAAGTACGTCCCGTCATCGACGGGAGGAGCCAGATCCCCTCCTATTTATGTATCCACCAGGGTGGCGAGATCCAACCACCATACCGGAAGCATCTCATACTCATTTCGGGGTGCCCCCCCCCGGTGTATGAAATTGGGTATATGGTCTTTAACCCAAATTTGCAGATTTCTATCAAATTTTGAATAAAAGGAAGCTTATCTTTATGATTATGTAAAGGGCATGATAACAAGATAAATACTACTCGAAGAAAATTGGATGAATAAAATTTCGTATACAAATTTAACGTGTAATATATCAAATATAATTATTAAACTCTCAGATTTGAAGTCAAAATCATGAATAGGTTAGCAGCCCGTCTAAGGGCGCTTAATTTCTTCCCCAAACATATAAACTCAATAATTCAAATATATAATGATTTAAACATATGAAATTTGGTAAATTATTTTGTGATTACAATTGCAATTCTGTATCAAATTTTAATTTAAGTCACTCAAAAATGACATTCAAAATATGAACTCCGCCCTGGTGTATT
This sequence comes from Argiope aurantia, assembly GCA_026543865.1. Lineage (NCBI taxonomy): Eukaryota > Metazoa > Arthropoda > Arachnida > Araneae > Araneidae > Argiope > Argiope aurantia. The sequence goes on along the minus strand of JAPMOR010048969.1, from coordinate 213,551 downwards.
TGCCGCGTCCCTGCGATTAATCGACAAATGTCATACGCTAATAAGCTCTTTCGCAACTATTGTTCGCCAATGGCATGCTGTTAAGAACATGTACATTTATTGAAGACTATACGAGAATATTTCAGAAGGAGGGAGCAAGAACTACTCTGGTTGCTACTCTCGAATATAAAAAATAATATTGAACGGAAATACATTAAATAGCTAAACTTACGCTTTCACAACAATAATTAAATTTTTAAATCATAAATAATGCACTTTATGAATGAAATAAATGAGATAAAAACATTGGGCAGTCACTTAGAGAAATCAGAAGAGAAAAATGTTTCAACCAACCATTTTAATCAACTGATTTCGTATTTCAAATTCAATTGATTAAAAAGGTTCAATTGTAATGTTGCTAAATCTCTTATATTATGTCAAATAAACATCAATATTTGATTTGCTCTTAAAAATTCAAAAGAGATCTATCAATAAAATTCTAGAAAATATGTGCGATAAATTCAGCTTTAAAATAAATTCTGCCTTTAATATAAATTCTTTGAAGTGCTTCTAAATAACTTTAAAGACATATTGTTCTCTACTTTAATTTAACTCCTCTCTACAATATCTTAATCTTTCCCATGCCATTTTACATGGAAAAATTATTGATTAAGTGAATATTAAAATATTATCTAAGTGATTAAAATTAATTTAATCACTTAGAGGCCGATAATTCTGGTTCTAATGAACGAATCAGGATAAAATTTCTAACGAAAATGCTGCTTATAGGGGAAGTCTTTTATGTAAAACATACTATCGAAATTTAAGTCGAAATAAAGAATAGTTTAAAATTTTACCTCTAGATGCCGTTTTATTGCGAAAACCACATGCAATTGAGTTAACTGTAGGAATTTCGAGCCAAAAGTGATAGCTGCGCAAAGGAATAGGCCGTTGAACAAAAAGGAACGATTACTACTTGAAAAACTCTTTCATCAGACTGAGCGCAATGCTCCAACACCACTCTTATTGGTGGATGAAAAATTTTAAGACAGAAACTAAATGCAATTAAAGGAATAATTCATATGAACGATGTGCAACTGAGTCGACGATTTTAAGGAAATTTCCAATTGCAACAGCTGATTCATTTAAAAGTTTTTCATATGTTCCCGCCTCTTAAATCCCGAGTGAAAACTGGTAGATATTTCTTAATAATTTTCGTAGTTTTTTAATCGAATATCATTATTAAAAGAGTAAAATATCCTCCAAAATATTTAGTTGAATAAATTAAAAGATAATCAAATGAGTGCTTCAGAATCATATGCAAATAAAGTTGTCATACATATGCAATTTAAAAATGTACGTAATATTAAAAATGCATTATTGATAATGAATTTCATATTAACACTTCCTATTTTAAGCACATAAATAAATTATTTTTATACATTTTAACGGAATTTCCCTTTACATCCTGGATTATGTCTCATTCATTAAATATTTTCACATGCTTAGCGAAATATTGACCATGTAGAAATGCCATCTCTTTTAGTAATTTAAACCTTTCCACAAATGGGCGCTTAGGCTTTAGATATAATTAAATCGTATCTTCTAATATAATGAGCATTTTACAAGTACTTTACTGTATACCGATGATCTTAAGAGGCTAAAGTAAGCTCCAACTCTCCACCACGAGCAATGAACACTCCCAGCTCAATTTTGTACAAGATAACTTTCATGATCCAAACCGAAGATATTGAAAAGGTGAAATCATTTTACTCTCATGAGATTGGCTTTCCTTTTTTGACGAAGAAGAGTGGTTTAATACAGACGATCATACATTTTATAGACAGTTGAAGTTCATTTCCATTTAGATGGTACGGTAAACAAGCAAAACTCAGGAACGATGGAGTACTATCAGTTCTTATATCGCTCAACAAAAGCCTTCACATTTTCCAGTTGCCGGACCGTGCGGATTCATGGTGAACATTATTTTTGTTCCGTATTTATTCGAAGACACAATCAATGAATATAATAAGTATATAACTACAAATGAATGATACAGCAGACTTGTAGAAGACCATGTTGATGTAAAGGCAAAGAGACATTTTAATAACCATAAACACTCATATAAGTTTCAAACTGATTTATGGGGTAAACGTTCCATCTCACATACCAGTTATCTAGTTAATAATATATATAAATAGGGTGGTTATAATTAAACTGTCCCTATAAACAGCATCCTACAACGCAAATGGGTGGAGGTATTGCAATGAAATTCATTATATAGTCTAAACACAATATGCGCTCAAGAAATTCCGAAAAAAACGTTCCAAAATGTTCCCCAGAGGGCACCTTTTCCAGAAAAAATTAAATTTAATACATTAAATGACCAAAAAGGAATACAGAAACAATATTAATATTTATAGAATAGTTTTTGATCACCTTGTCATCGAACCACATTAAATAAAAATAAGGAAAAAATAACAGTGCGTTGTTTGAGGGGAAAAACACAATTCAGTTTGCAGAAACAAGAACAAATTAGGACGAAATTACACGAGAGGAGAGTTGTTAATTGTGTCCAGGACTATGCAGGGAAAGGTGCTCCATGTGACCACCCTCATTCGTCTGCAAAATTTGTGCGGCTTCATCAATGTCAACAGCTGTTTTAACGGCATCAAATGTATTGGTGTGTAAGGTTTACGGCCTCTTCCAGGATGAATTTCTAATGTCCCTGTCTCTACAAATCTCTTAATCATGGCCTAGATAACATTAATAGATATTGATTCAGGCAGTAGAACACGGCAAAATTCACGAACTGCAGCATAAACATTCCCTTTATTTTCGTAAAACAGCTTTACCAATTATGCACGTTCAACTAAAGATGCCGACCTTATTAATGCCGGAAGCATCAATATAAAACATGAAAACGTCGGAAAAGTTTCATACCTTAACCTGTTTTTTGCATAAAGCTTCCTCTTCTTCGCAAGCCTGCAGATCTCGACATTTTTTCCCTCGAATTGACAGCTTTTCCTGGTTTTACACTTTATTACTTATAATTCTTGTTCTGGATTGTTAATATTATTTCCATACTCTGTTTTGGTCGTTCATTGTGATAAATATAATGTTTTCCTGAAAAGACGCCCTTTCGTGCATATTTTAGTTTTTTTTTTTTTTTCGAAATTCCATGAGCGCATCTCGTGTTTAATATATATATATATAATATCAAATTTCGTAACAATCCGTTCACCAGTTTGTGCTCTATAATACTGCTTATAGGGGACTTTTAATTATAACCATTCTGTATATACACTGGTGTGCAAAACTTAAGCAACAGGTACGTTTTTTGCGATAACTTCACGAGAAATCATCTGAGAGACATGAAATTCAGAAATGAGATATAGCATTTTGTTCTGAAAGAATGACGAAAGCATAGTTGCGCAGAAATGAATACAATGCATACAGTATGGAATCAAACAAAAAAAAGGCTTTATTGAACTCATAGTATCATTACACATGATTGTCTGTCCAAGAGGAAGAACAGCAAGCAAATGTTCCTTAGTATGGGATATGTCCTCCCCTTACTGCAATGGTTGCTTCGCACCGTCTCCCCATACTCAGCACCAGATTGTCCAACAGTTCTTGAGGTAAGATTGCCCATTCCTCAATCAGCATCTTTTTAAGTTGTCGGGTGTTCCCAGGAGGATGTAATCGTGCCGCAAGGAGTCTCCCCAAAGCATCCCACACATGTTCTATCGGATTTAAATCAGGTGAGCACGCCGGGCAATCCATTCGAGTGATATCTTCACTTTCCAGGAGCTCCTCAACAGCATGAGTCCTGTGTGGCCATGCATTGTCATCCATAAAAACGAAGTCTGATCCAATGGCACCTCGGAACAGATGCACATAGGGAAGGATCACCTCCTGACAATAGCGATCACCAGTTACAGAACCTCTGTCGAAAACGTGGAGCTCAGTCCGCCCGTTCATCATAATGCCTCCCCAGACGACAACTCCAGGACCACCGAAACGGTCTCTTTCCGTGATGTTACTGGGATGAAACCGTGTCCCGACCTCTCTCCAAATCAACTGGCGTTGGGAATCGCTTGTGGCACTAAAACGACTCTCATCTGTAAAGAGGACACGACTCCATTGATGAGATGTCCAGTTTTTGTGCTTCCTGCACCACTCTAAACGGTGCCGCCGGTGGGAAACTGTCAAAGGGATGCAGCGTTCAGGACGGTGGGCGAATAGGCCACCTTTTGTGAAGGCGTCTGGACACAGTAAAACGCGACACTTGTCGCAACGTTTCTGCACACAGTTGCTGAGCAATGGCGCTTGCTGACTGGTTTCGGGTTCCTTTCGACTGCAGGACGGTATGTCGGTTATCCACCGCAGTTGTTTTCCTGGGGCGGCCACCACCAACCTTTCTCACAGCTATTCCTGTGGTTTGGAAGGCTTTCCAAGCGCGCGAAACGACACTTTTGTTGATTTCGAACTCTTTAGCTACACTGGTCACGCTACGCTCCTCCTCCAGCTTTCCTATCATTCTTCCACGTGTGAAATCGTCCAGGTGATTTCTGCTAGCCATATTTCACGAATTAACTCACGTGCACTTGCAGGGAATGTCTTTAATTGCGTCTCCGTCCTTCCTTTTATTGTAGTGTTGAGCTGCGCGCGCCTTCCGCACGTGTTTTGCGTACGCTCACGTCGCCTGTCACGTTTTGTTCCTGATATTTGCATACGCATGACCTTTCTCTTGAATTACGTGTTCATTGTACTGATCGCAAGAACTCCGTTTCTGCAATTTCATGGCTATCTGCTTAAAATTTGCATTGTTGCTTAAGTTTTGCACACCAGTGTATATGTGTGTATGTATATATATGAAACAATACGTAAGCTGAAAATAAAAAAAAACAGATTGAAAATTACATTCGGATAAGAGCCTAAACGATATGCACTTTCTTCTTCTTGTAACTAAACTCAAAACTTTTCCAATATATTAGAAATTGTTTTCGACGTATAATTGTTCTAGAAGACAGAAATCCAAACAAGTTTTAGAAGTTAAGAAACTTGAACATTTGATGATTAAAATTTTCCCTGTTAAATTTACTTTCCTAACGATGCAAGATTATTTGTGTATTAATGAGAATAACGTTAAGCTGCTTTCGGCACTTATTTCCAGACAAATAAATGAAATGTAATACTTCGTCTTGATTCTGGCTATGAGAAAGTTCTTCATGCATATTTGCTCAGCTAAAGTCTGAAAAGTCATGAAATTTCCTTTCCTAATGTAAGTAAAAGAAAAGAAATATATGAACTTGGTAAATGGCTACAGCTCTAATTGGCGGTTATAAGTCTGTAATTTATACCCAATGCATTCTTCCTTATTTTATGTCAGTCTTCAAGATTTAATAATGATTCTGGAATGACTAAATGTTGATGAATGGTCATAAGCTTATTGTTTAGTAAAACTGAAGGAAAGAATACTCTAGAAATTAAGATACATTTTTCAGAAACAAGAAATTAAAAAAAACAACACTTATATTAGATCTTAAAAAAATATATAATTTATACCTAAATTAATATTTTAAGGTATGGGACATTTAATTTTTAATTCCATTACAACTGATTATTTGAATACTTGGCTTAGATTTTTTAAACGTTACCCTTTTAGAATTTCAACATTTTATTGTGAGAGCTTCAGAGGTCGTGGTGTCAAAATAATTGTTTTTCTGCAGTAAATATTGATTTAAGTATAATCTTACTAGCCATTAGAGTCTGTTTTAGTAACTTTTTAATATCTTCTAGCTTTATATACCTTATATTAAATTTCATTTGCCTCACTACAGTTTTACAAACTTGTAATTGGATTTATGCCTAATAATGTAAAACAAAAAAAAGTAACATATTTTAAAATCTGTTTCTGCTTGTATGAGTTTTATCTGTAATCACAATCTTGTTTGCTATCTGTAATCGCAAACTTTTGTCGTCTAGTCATCCATATCGAAAACAAACATTTTTCTGCTTTTGACTTTTCTATAGCAAAGAACAAAAATTTTTGAAAATTACTAATACTAATTAATAAAAAATTATAAATTATTTTATAGTAATTTTGAACAGCAGGTATTAATCAAATTTTAAGAAAAGTGTTTCTATTTGAAACATTTAAGTTGTAGAAAATCAGTTCTGTTAGGAATCTATTTTTTTTTATTGAATAAAGACAAATTTCTTTGACATATAACAACAATTTACAATAAATGATCTCTTATTTATTACTTTTTAAAATAAATTATACATTTTTTAAAAATATACATGGGTTTTTATTTTTCAATTTATATATCCTTAGCTGAACATGCTTAACAGTTCTGGAATACATGCTGAAACTCGTCTTTTGGCATCTTGTTTAGGACCGGTCTTTTTTTCCAGAACAGACTATATTATGTAAATATCTGTTCAGCTGCTCCAATATTAAACAAGTGATTCAAGAAGTCAGATGGATCTGTAGTTTAATCTTATGGAAAGTGCGGCACACGATACATTCATTGGATAAAATATTGAGCAACTTCTGATTAACATGAGGAAGTGAATATCCTGGTACTGATTACAAGTACACGGATGCATTGAGTCTCTCTTCCGAACATGCCTATATTTTTGAATAATATTTCCCGTAAATAATGTATGCAGTAGTACTTCATGTGGATAAACTGTACCCTTATAATCGAAGAAAAAAAAACTTTTTTTTTATCTCTTTTGAATTACTATATCCTTCTTTGGCCTTGATGAGCCAGCTGACATCATAATAGTGAAGACAACATTGTCCAATAACTATGCATTTCACATGTCCCCGATTTCAAGCTTGAAATTCATTGACAGAACTCCTTTCTAATTTTTTATTCAACTTGATGCATATTTTGTACATTTCTAAAACAGATGCTACTCACGTTCGAGTAAATAAACAGAATGAAAAATGCATTATCATGAGAAATAACTAATTTTATGCAAATTTACTGAACATTACTCATCCTGAACAAAAGTAACATTTGTGTTTATCCTAATCTTCTTTATAAATCTAAATGGGAAACATGAATATCTTACTTCATAATCAAATCATAGTAATCTGTAAACTATGTGAATTATTGAAATACTTTGAATTCAGAAGAGCATTCATTATCATATGCATATGGTTACAACTTGGTTGGTTTCTATAACGGAGTTTCGAAAGAGAATGTATCATTTCAAAACTTCAGATCTGTCATTTTGATTAGATTCCCTTTTCTTTAAACGAGTGGCGAATAATCTTTATTTATTGTTTTAGAATTGATGCATTTAAATTTTGCAAACTTCTCTAGAATTTATCAAAGCACCAATGGGATTATTCATTCTATTTCAATATCCCGCTATATTAAATTTATTCTAAAACTTTAACTCGTCGTATTACAGTTAATATTGCTCAGAGTATAATGAGTATTAAGCATTCCAATGAAATTTCAGTGGACATTTCAATAATTTTCTAATTATAATTTTTTTTATTTAAATTTTAATGAATTCTTTCATTTGCACTATATATCTTAATAAAATTCTTATTAATTTATTTCAATTATTTTTAAAATATACATAATTAATATCTGTCTTATGACATAAGATATTTTCTTTAACTCTAAAAAATACAAAAATTTTCCCACTTTCGTAAAACATATCAACATTTTTATTAAGCATAATCGAAAATATTTATTAAATATTAATGGACTAAATAAAACTCTTGTATATGACATAGCTAATAATATAATCAAATAAAACATTTTGGTAATATTTTATTTCTTTCATTTCAATACTTTAGAAATATTTTCCGAAAGGACAGTTATTGCCAAAAGAAATAACAAATAACTATATATATATATATATATATATATATATATATATATATATATATATATATATATAAGCACAGGTAATAAAAAAAGACGTACTCAAATAATATTACTTATAGAAATTAACACGTCAGCATCTACACAAGCCGACAGTCTTTGCCATGCTGATGATTATAAATTAATTGTTCATTTTCTTTCTATCAGCTTTGTATTTTCAGTTTGTATTTTTGTCAATTGATTGTATTTTAAAGATTATAAGTTGTTGCTTGATATTGGTGTACAGTCTAATTTATTATCTGTCCTTTGGGCATTGTGATTTTATTTTTATTTTTATGTGTTTCACTTTTTTCTTTATGTAAGTTTTAATTCAAATCTCTTGACCAAATAATTGAATTTTTTACTATTTAATTTAAATACTTTATTTTAATCTGAAAACTATAATATGTACCCTTAATGACTGCTCATATTATGACGACGAAATAATGTAACGGCGAATAGTGTTGTAAATAAATAATGGTTCTCTCTCCGGTTATCTTCAAGATCTTACACCCTTTCGGTTGACGGGATTTCGTGGTCCAAACCAAGACTAAATCGATAGTTAATCTATAATTATAAAATAATATAGTAAACTCATAAGATTTATTGTGAGCGCTTTTGTTTAATAATCCCCTGGCAGCCTATTATACCATATAAAATTTTGTAGAAGATTTATAGATCTTAGTTCCTAGTAGAAATAAGTTCTTACTTTTTTACCAAGTCGCGACATGGTTAACGAAGAGAGATCATTCAATATTCTGAGGAATTTCTGTAAATATCTGTTTCCAGCCATAAGACTAATTTTCCAGAGAATGAGATTATACAATCTCATTCATGTACATAATATACTGTTCTTTTCAGTATTTGAGTCGACCACTTTTCAACGATTCTATTTCACTAAGATGTGAGACACGGAAAGATGTGAAAAATCCCGGAGTTTACTAATTACTTTATTGTTAAATGTAAACATCCCTTCCTTTTATCATTCTTTGTAGAATTGAACCCATCCTAACGCATGCGCAAAAGCGCGGGGAAAAATCTGTTGGAATCTGTTGGCAAACAACACCTCAGGTTAGGTTTGATTGTTTTTGTAAAATACAACAGCCGAATTCGTGTTGTAATATAATGCAATGAGCTTTAATTATCGACTAAGCTTTATTTTCCAACCGATCATAATAAATTTATTTAAATTGCAGTTTCATTAGAGTGCTGTCTGTATCATGTAAAAAATAATTGTGTAATCCTCCCTATAAATTAAAGCGCCGATCTTTAAATAATGAATTAACTTTTATCAGTGATAAACTTCCGATTTTGTTTGATAAGAGCTTTTCATCTTTTCTGCACTTTCTTTATCTCTTTGAGCGACACTGTGTTATTTATTCTTATCTTAAAAATATTTAATTAGGTTCCATCACTAAAAAAATTCTTTATGGATAAAAAAAAACTTTCGTATATTTAATGGCTTTGTTCCTAAAAGAATGAGTCTACAAATTTATTATCGCTTCTTAATGTTTTTAGGAACTATCAAATATTTACCGCATCTCAAGTAGACGTGTATTAATTCTGTTAATTTTCATTTTTTAGGATATGTTTTTCAATAATACTTAAGGAAGCCATTGTCTTCAAAAGTTTATGAACAAAGCACGCTATTCATTTTCTTTATTAAAATGAATTTTACATCTTCAGTTTATTGAATAAGCAATAAGAATTTGTTATAAGTGCATGTATCCGTAATTTTTGCTTCTGGCAAAGAAATTAACATCTACTTTTTTAATCTATGGGCAGTGGGGTGGAACGAAAAAATCAATTTTTGATTTTTAATTTTTAATAGTGCAAAAAAGTTGCCTTTTGGTGTAGATGAAATAAATTATAAATATAAAAAATATTGGAGTAGGCCTTGAGGTGCAGCAAAGACGTTAAATTTTCATAAAAATGAAATTTTTGCTACGTTTTAAAGTTTTTTTAACGAAATAATCAACTTTTGATTTTTAATTTTTAATAGCCCAGAAAAGTTGTCTTTTGGTATAGATAAGATAAATAAAAATTATTAAAAAAATATTAGAGTATATCTTAAGAAGAAGCAAGGACATTAAAGTTTCATAAAAACACACTTTTTGCAACTTTTTAAGGATTTTTGCGAGCTTCGATTATGAAATAAAAAGTTTTCATTAGGCATTGTTACATGAATAAAAGTATAAAAACAGTTTTGCTATTGCACATAACTGAGTCGTCGCCCTAGTGGTTGTTACTGGATTAAGGTGGAGATTTGTCTGCATCCGGTGACAAGGACAGAGCTGTTTTCAAATCAGTAACTTTGCCGCGTTCAGTTGAGTTGTTGTCCTCTCCGTCTATTGCGTAACTGATTAACGCATCTGATTTCTTAGTTTCTGCGCTTTTATGCTTTGTTGTGAGTGAAAAGGGTTCAGTCTAAATTAGTAAAGACAAGACAAATATCGGAGAGCTCAATTTTTGGGAAATTTAGTGACTTGCTCGAAGTTCAATAAACTACTGACGAATCTGGTGCTACTGTTATATTAGACGTAGCCTCAAAATTCTTTCGGAGGAGGTTCCTTCCGTAAGTGAAATATGTGACAATTTAGTTCCCATAATAGAACAAATATGATCAAGAGCTTCTATTCCCGTTGCTTCTAGCAAAAGAATTTCACAAATGATAAAAACTTACCATGCTAAATGCCGGAATTTATTAAAGGAATAAAAGGTTCTAAACGATCAATGCCCTAACAGGAAAATGGTTATAGGTAATGTTAATATAGCTACCACAAGCGCTTTGAGGTAGAAAGAAGCAAGAAAAAGTAAAGAACAACAGATAATACTTAATTTTAATCAAGAATAAGCAAGAAATATTAGTGCATCAAAAACTATTACTGGCGATAGTGACAACTCTCAAGAACAACAGTGTTCATTACAAAAAGAGGAAAACCAATCAGATCCTTTAAATAAACAAGAAGCAATAAAACTACCAAGTGCCTGTGCGGTTTAATATTAAGTTAAAACTTGATACAGAAGCCATCTGAAGCTGAACCAAATGGTAATGGTTAGTATAGGGGATACGGTTATCGACTTTCTCTGGCTTCCTTGTCACATGCAATCAGTGGAAAGAGCTGTAAGATTGATTGCTGAATCGGCTCAAAATGTATGTGGTTCAATCGCAAGAGAAGAATGCATAAGAGCAAAAATTGAATCATGTGTGAATATGCCATAATTTAATTTAACAAAATGTTTAACGTGGCAATGAAGTAGAAACAAACATTTTGCAGTTGTAATATTTGTAATCATTAAGGATAAAGTAAGAAATGCAAAATTGGACATAAAAAATATTTTTTTTTATTATCATATTCTATATTTAATGATTATTTCCTATTGCAATGCTAACATATGCATTTAAAATCATCTTTTGTAACATTATATAAAAGAAAACTTCATAAAAAATATTTTATCAAAGTTTATAATTTTTCAATTTTTTTTACAAAATTTAAGCTATTTTCGGCATTTTGAAATATTGCTGTATTGCAAACAGATTTTTTTAAAATTCATTGTGAATTTAAAAGCTAATTTTTCACCACTATTGCCAAATTAAAATCTAAGAAGAATTTTTAACGGCCCTTTTTAAAAATTTCTATTTTTTTACAAATTTCAAACTTTTTGAAGCACTTCAAGATAATGTAAATTTGCAATCAAATTTTTAAATATTGTTTTCGGACCTTAAATGCAATTTTTCAGCACTATTACCAAACTTAAATCTTTAAAAAAAAATAGGGATATCTCCTTTTGACCCTAATGGGCAGCACTATTTTAAAAATCATACAGGTTGTAAATTATCAAAAAATGAAGAAAAATTATCAAAATGTTATAATTGAAAATAAATTACAATACGGTGAACTTCTTTCCCTTTAATAATTCCTTGCTAAACGGCAACGTAATATCGAGTGCATCTTAAAAATTCAGTATAATATTTAAGAGGTGTTAATTAAGTTTTTAATTTATTTCTATTTATCTACCAAGTGGCTTTTAAAAACTGATGCTATTAAATGCCACATGAGCTATATTCAACAAAAGACGAGGTACCAAACTATATGGAGATTAATATGACATAAAAAGTAGGTTTCAATGAAAAAATATTATGTTCCACAAATAGCCATAGGGGCATTTATAGCGCTTCTGTAGCTTACCAAACCAAGAATTATCATAAAGCGCTTATATCAATGCAAAATGCAAATTTATGCTTTTTTATACTACAGAAGAGCAGTAATTTGGCTTATAAAAACGTATAGAAAATACGAAAAAATATTCTCAATTGAAGTGAGACAAGTGAAATTCCAGAACATTTTTTCCCAGTATAGGAACAAGCTTTACTGATGAAGCTGTATTATTAAGTGAATGCATTCACAGCTATTCGTGAGTTTTGAACCCGACAGAGGCTACATAAAAAGCTATTATAGCCTAATATCTTGAAGGGAATGATTAAGAAGTTTGAGGAAACTGACGAACTGAAATTTTACTACTCAAGGAACGCAATCCTGAATAAGAATAATTATTAACAGCTATTACAACCGCAGAGCACCATGGCTGATAGTAGCAGCTCCCGGGGTGTTGCGCAACAAAATTCATACCAAATTTCCATGAAAAGTCTAGTGACGATTGCTCTATTATCCGTATAAAATCCACCCCTTTCAGGAACTTAAACCAGTGATTATAATAAACATTTGATATTTGACCAATTGTTATTTTTTTTACCAGTTTGCAGATTGGCGATGGCATCCCAAGGCAAATTCTACTAGGCGTTGCCGTCCATTTTCTTCTGAATGTGTTTGTTATCACAAAAAACAGCTGAAATTGGACATCTTAACAACCTCGCTTAGTGCAAGACATTTCTTAACATTCACCAAAAGTCATTATTGCATAGATTCACAACATAGATGACAAAAGTCATCATTGTCAACAAAAATTATCATAGATGGCACATAGACGACAAAAGTCATCATTGTGCCATTTTTAATTTTTTTTTCAGTTAACGACACTCGGAAAAAATTAGTAACCAGTCATGATATCCTGTAAAAACATATATCGCAGTGTTTAATTTTGCAGACATTTTGATTAATTTTGGGTTTGACATACAGCATGCTGATTAATTTTGTCATTCTACATCTACAGCAAAATTTTTTTTCAATCAATCAGTCTTTATACAGGATGGTTACACCACCATACATTAATAAAGGTAGAAGAGTTTTTGAGACATCATTTTCTTGATAAAAGATTCATCAGTCGTAATTTTACAGTTGCAGGACTTTTCATTTCCCTGATTTAATCCATGTGGGTTTAGCCTTTGGTATTATTTGAAATCAAAAGTTTATGTAGTAGAGTTAGAAATTTAAGTCTCTTAAAGGGCATCACAGACATTGCAGAATATTCCTTTTATGTACTACTGTAAAGAATCTTGTGTACAGAATGTTCAGTATAGTCTTTGAGAATGGCGATCATATTGAATGTGGTCGAATTCCTTGTCTAGAAAGTAAATGAATTGAATAAAGCTGAACCTTTCATTGTAATTTTGCATGAATTATTATTTTTCTTTCATTTCCTTTTTTGTGACACTTTTTTATATTTATAACGCCATATACATTTCTATGGGGAATTTCGAAACATTTTTTTAAAGTTATCCTGCTTTTAATTTCATGAATCGTCTCCATACCGAGTTTAGGGCCATTTCGGTAGTTACATAGACTTACAGGTGGCGTTTAACAGTTTTAATTTTTTTAAATCATGCAGTATATCTATTTTTTATTTATACTTTTATTCTATAAAATACATATAGTCGTTTTATATTAGGATAAGGGATTAATGTTCATCTACATAAATATAATTTCATATCTGAAAGAGAGAGGAAAAAAAGTATTCGTTGATTTTCAGGTTACTATCAACAACACTATAACATTAAATGAGCAGCAAAATACTAGATACTGGGCTATACCTCGATATAACCAGAGGCCATGCGAGAAATTTGATAGGGTCGAAGAAACACGAAGGGAAAACTTGATGGGGCCACACAACGGAACAAACTACATTTGATGAGATTGAACCTTTGCAAACAATAAAGAACCCTCTATACAATAAATAATACGATGAGAATAAAGTTCTGCATTTTTTCAAAATTAAAATTAGAAATTTGGTACCAAGCTTTACATGAAAATATTTCTAACTCTTTTCTGAAGACTAATAAGATTATGTATAAAAGTTATTGGAATAATTATTCAGTGCCAAATACTGTGCAGCAGTTCAATGTGAACTGAACTAATTTGTAAAATATAGCTACAACTCCATCGTTTAATTCGATTTGAAGTATAGCTATATTATTGGTCAAAACTCTATAAATTTCTTCCATCGTTTTCACGGAGAGGCGAATTTGCAAGAACATTTGTTCATTCAGGCCTCAAAAAATAACAAAAATATCAGATTTATATTCCGTTAATCCATCTATGCCACCTTTTTCTACAACAAAATTCTTATTATGTAAAATTTTTTACACTAGAGCGTTTCCATTAATAATGATATTTATTTCCTGTCCTTTGATTCATTTTAGTTTAGATCAATTCCAAACAATTTATTAGCTTTTCAAAACTCAAATCCTTATTTTGCGGATTTATATATGATTTCAATTGAAATATGATTTCCTGAGCTTATTCCATACTTATTCATACTAAGTATTTTATATTAATTTTGTTTTGTCAAATTTTACTTCTTTGATTCATTAACCTTATGGCAATTTACTTCTTTTGTTATTAATTAAAAATATTTTCAGAAGTGCATGATTTGATTGTGAACATCAGAAATCGTTAGTGACTTGAATTTGTGAAATTTCGTAATAACTGAATATATCAAGATATTAAAAAAAAAACTTTTTTTAGTATCTAAAAAGTTTTATTTTAATTTTGGTAAATAAGAGTAAAAAAAAGATACTATTTTCTAAGCGTGAATACTTTATTCTATAATATTACTTCACTTGATAATGGCACCCAGGGCAGTTGCCCTGCCTGATATACTCTTGCTACACCATTGCAAAAGAAATAAAAAATATTTTCTATGGAATTCAAGAGTTTTTGATGTGCGGATATTTGAGTCCTTAAAGCTATTTGAAATTGATCTTTCCTCTTTATCTGTTAAAAGGAAGATATTTACTACAACATTTCTTTAACTGTTGATAAAAACTCATTTTAAAAAGAAAAAGATTTTATGAGAGAAGTAAACATATTTAGTTTTCGGAATCAAAAGTTATAAAACTGAAATTGGAGAAACAATCACGATATACTTCTTCATTTTTTCGATGATATAAGCGTACAGTTCCCTTTCTTTTTAAAATGAAACGTGATTTTATATAAAAGTTCTCAAAAATAGGAAGATCTCTAAAGAGATTTTATATATGGATTGATAAATATCAGGTGATAAACTATAAAATGATATCATTTTTGCTCCTTTTTTCTGTTAAAATAAATCTTTATGCCTTTCTTAGGCTTGCCTCTTTTTATCTTAATGCCTTTCGGAGCTTATAGAATTTTTCAGAAAATTCCATGATAGGTTATATCTTTCTTAGCAAATACATCAAGGTTTTGTTCATTTTATATGAATTAATAAGGAAATAGTATATTTGAATAAAATTTAATACATTTTACTTATTATTTCTCTTTAAACTTTTTCATCAATCTGGCACTTAAGATAAGTTATACCTTTCCGATTAAAAATAATGTTAGTGAAAAATCTAACAGAAAATTTAATTTTCTTTTGTCGTCCTATGATTTAAAATATCAAAAATTGGTTTTATATAGAATAAAACCTTACCTAAGTGTTTATATTTTGCCCTTTCATACTTTAAAATTATGTTGAATTTAGTAAAAACAGTAATTGTTTTAATTCAATTGCTCAATCCATTTTCCAACGGCTTCAAAACAGATTTGGACTTAGATTTAACTTCTTAAATGGTTGCATTTCTTAATGAAATTTGTGAAACTTTACAGAAACATATTAATAATTTCTTGCATTTGTCAAATGCCTTTCAGTATGCCTTAAATTCATTATATTTTAATACAGCTCATTCAAGCATATTCTTTTTGTTTGTTTGTTTGCTTTTATTCGACATGATGAGACGGGGTAATGTTTAGAACTTTTGCATTAAAAATCCTTAAATTAGAAGAATATAATATTTTTGTCAAAAATATTTTGAATATCAATTGATAGAGAAATTTATTATAAATCATATAGTAAACTATTTGTTTAATAATTTAATAATCATTTTATAAATAATGTGAAAATTATTTTAGACGAATATTATATTGAAAATAAATTTATGTTTTATTTCTACTTATTTTATTAATTCAGCTCATATTCTTAGATTTATTGGATTTGAAATATCTAATATTTTATCAATCCGTAATCATTGACTCGATCATTGTTGGTGTCGTATTAGAGAATCATATGTAGTGCACAATTATTTACCTATAACTAATTAACCTGAAGTAATGAATTATTTCTGATAAATCATAATTATCCAGAATATAGTTACTGTAATTGTAGAAAAATGTCTTTCTGTAAAATCATAATTATCCAGAATACAGTTACTGTAATTGTAGAAAAATGTCTTTCTGTCAATTTCGTTGATTAATAAAATATTTCCTGTTCCAATAAATAGGGAGAAAAAAAGACTTATTGGGTGCATTTTATTCCAAAATCATCAAGTCTTAAAGGATTGTTTGCAAGTGTTAAAAAACAAAATATTTAAAAAGGCATTTTACAAATCTTTTACACATTTAGTAATCTGAAAATGTGCTTTTCTATGTGACTTCACATTTAATTTCAAATTTTACGAGATTAATATTGGGGAAACATTTAAAAAAATGTATCATGCGCTTCCTTGTGTACTACAAAAATTTGTAATCAGATCGAAATCAGCAAAAATAGTATTTAAATTTTGATGTCAAAAAAACGTTTAAATAGTAGTCTAGTAGAAATTTCTGCTTAGTTCTAGAAATGCTGTGCATGGCGGAGGTGGGGAATTCCCCCAAACCTCGTTATTCTTGAAGATAGAAAAATAAATCATATTAGGTGAAGCATCTCTTTTAGGCAAACTATTTTAGAACTAAATGTTTTTGGAAGATGTAATTGCTTAAAAATTAGAGACTGAAAAGTAATTTTCAATGACCAAGTTTGATTATTTAAAGCATGATCGAAATTGTCACAATTAAATAAATAAATATACTTCTATGATTAAGGTTTCATTATTTAAATACTCGTGGACTAGTTTTTTTTTACCTTGGCCTTCCACCTTGCCAAGAGAAAAATTTCGTTATTAATAATTTGAAAAAAAAAATTCAATAAAAATAAAGGAACCAAAATATTTATAAATTATGTTATGTGAAATTGATTAGCTTTAGAAAATTTCAGAATATGCCTGTGCAGTGTTCCTATTTAAAACAGATTATAATGATTTATTTATTTAAAAATGACAATGCAAATTATGTTAAATATATATTTTGCAATATATGCTGAACTATGCAAAGGCAATAAAGTCATTATCTACAATCGCTGCTCCTATGTGTTATATTTAATTGCTTATGCCTAAGGATTGGGAAAAATTTGAATATATTCCATTTGAATTTTAGATAGCCAACTCTGCTCCAGCTAGCAAGGGGAATTTTTTTTATGTGCTAACAATTTGCTCGAAATAAATTAATTTTAATCTTGAGAGAAAATTAAATAATCTTATTTAATTTTTACTAAATTCAATGTATAAAATATTTGCTTGAAATCTGATATTTAAAAGCAATTTCTATGCAAAGTTTAATTTTCTTGTAGAATAAATGACTGAATTTAATTAATTTCCTTAGACGAATACATAATAAAAAATTCTTTCAGCAAACTATAATAGGATTTTGCGGAAAATATTTCTTCAATTTAACGTGGAATAGATTGCTTGGAATTTAGAATAAAGAAAGAAGAAATAACTGTAATTCTACGAAATTAAATTTTCTTAAATTTTTTTTTCATCATTTAAAATTATTTATGGTATTTATTTATTAAAGATAATTAAGTCCATTTACTTTAAAATTGTGATAAAAATTGTAATTCTTTTAAATTTCCTATGCAATTTTTTTGTAGAATTGCAATTAAGTTTAATTACACAAATACGTATTTAGAATTCGTTACAATTGTTTTCGTCTTTTCAAAAGTGGTTTGTAATTTGCATAAATCGCATCAAACCCATTGTGTCATAATTTTAACACATTCTGTCATTTTATATGACAATTGGCTATATGTGTTTTGTAAATAACTAAAATAAAACTTCATGTCATGAATTTTACCATAAGAATGGGTAGAGCATTTTATTCAGCATCATTAAGTATAAAATTAAATATTATGTTTCCCATATTTTCTTTCAGCTTTGCATATTTTAATTTCATTATTAGTTTTTGATACTTTACTAAATAAAATTTTATTTTGAATGAATTGGATAATATTTAATCATTCTTAATCAGTTAATTTCATTAAATAATTATTTTTATATGGATATGTCCACAAAATTAAAACCTTTTACATAACGTAAAGAAAAAAGAAATTTAACATAAATATTAATCTTCGATAAAATGTGTTAATATTAAGGTCCCGGTTTACAGATATGCGAATCCCCTGTACAGAAACGTACTGCATCAACTTTATATATGTATTTAGGTAGTGTACTTTAAAATATCTGCCATAAGGGTGAAAAAGTGCTCCTGTTTGGGATAGCGTAATAGTTTTTAAACTGGATTGTTGATTGAAATGTCGTCCTCTTCATATGAAATAAATAGTTAGATGATGGTTGAATTCCATTAGGAAATGTATTTCAATACTTATCTAATTATTTAATGCTGAAGAAAGAACAATTTAATGGTCTATATTTGAAATTCAAAAATTCAGAATCTATTTATTTCTATAATTGACTTGTTTTCAGATGGAGAAATGTCACCTGGCTTAGATATCAAACAAAAATAAGTCCACAATTCTGAGATCAAAAGTAATAAATATTCAGGTACAAAAATTTGGGCCTTTAAAGAAAAAAAAAGAAATTTAGCATTATTGTTCGCTAAGTTAAATTGAGAAGTGAAAATGTATTATCTGAAATTAAATGACATTTTGAAAAGCAAAGAACTTTTCTGAAGTAGCTTTGGAATTTTTATTTCTTTAATATTTTACAAGCGTCATTGGATTTGGAAAAAAAAGTTCTATTTTCGCCTTCTTTTAAATATCTCATATTTCTATCAAATACTTTCTCTATTTGAAATATAAATCCAGAAAACTGTTAAACTTTTGAAAAAGACTAATAAAAAAGAAGCTAATAAAAATGGCTAATAAATCTTAAAATGTAAAAAAAATCAAAATGAATGAAATTCAAAAGGAAAACATTGTATATCTATATGTAGACAAGTAATTTATATTTACTTCTATTTAAAGATTTAAATATAAAAATTTAGTTTAATTAAATGTTATATATAAGAAGTTTTAAAATTTCAATAGTTGCAGCCAAAATCTTATATATTTCCTTAATCTCAAATCTCAACTTTTCTAAGCAAACAACACTGTAACAGAATTTTGATATCGCTGGAAACAAGTAATAAATCCTGCTAAATTCGGCATGAGAAAGCTATCCTGTTTAACGTAATCGGAAATTCTATTTATAGAATAGTGCGTTGGCGTTCGCCCTATCTGAAAATATGAAGAAACTAAAATATCGTCTTCGAAATGTGATCCGATTACAATTTTAAATGTATAAAATTAGGGATTATTAAAAATCCGTAAAGGGTTTGAATTTGTTAATGTAAGAAAAAAATGATATAGGATATAAAACATTTTCTAGCAAAGGAATCAAATTATCTCCTTGTTGGTATTAGACAAATACGAACATTAATAAGTTTCAAGAATTTTGTGAAAATTTTATAATTAATTTTGATTTGCGAAGAAAGTCATAAAAAAAATCATGAATGCATGAAAATGGAAATCGCTTATTAGTTGTACCATTAGTTAATTGTTTATTGTACCATTAGTTAATCATTTATTGTACCATTAGTTAAGAATGGGAATAGTTAATAAATTAAAGGAATTTTCTGACGCTTTCAAAATTAGTATTTGTTTATGAAGAAAAAAATATTAAAATGCTATCTGAATTCACTGATTAGAAAAGTATTTATTAGTTAGCTTAAATTAGAAACATATATGTTTTTTTTACATAATTTTCAAAACCATCACGTTTAACATTTTCAGAGTCAAACAGATGCAAGGGTAAAAATTTAATTTTGTGATTTTGTAATTATTGAATCTTGAACCCTGATGAGTTTCCTTCTATTCCCTTCAGTATCTTTACTATTTTTAAAGAAAAAAAATATTTAATACTCTTCCTCGTATCTTTCATCAAGCCATGAAAATAGCTGATCATCTACAAAATAAAAGAAAAATTTGTTCAATCCACTTTTATATGCTTATCATATATAATATATACAAATGTCACATATTCCTTTTTTGTGCCATATATTCATTTCATATCCAATTATTAGACATTAAAAAACATTGAAACCTCTAGTTTTAAGGAGAATTAAAAATATAAAATCAAAGCATTTTAATGGTATATCAATATATGATTAGCTCATTGGAAAAAAAGTCTTTGAATATGAAAATTAAATAAAAATAAATATAAATAAAATATCTAAAAAAATACATTTTATATCGATTCAAGCAATTTTATAAAGAAAGTCTGTTTTTTTTAAATTGTCTACGTAAATACATATTTTATTTTAATTTAAGTGATAGTTTTAAGATTCAAATTTTACGAATGGATTCTTTTAGACATTTTCTTCCGAATTCCAATTTCTATTTGTATACCCAAACTAAACAGCATTTATTCTTGTCTTTTAACTTTATCCTTACCTTTAACCTTTAGTTTATCATTCATTCTAAAGGGAATATATTATGCTATTTTGTAAATTATATAGAGATTTAAAAAACGATTAAAGTCTAATATTTCCCCTTTGAAACTTCTTATAAATGAAATAATTTTGTAAACAAGTACATGAGTGAATTTAATTATGCAATTAAAATATTTAATTACGCAAATGAGTTTATTTTACTATGCAAATAAGTGAACAAGTTAGTTTAGTTAATCAAATTATCATTCTTCGCAGTATTTTTTCCAAAAAGTAAGATTTTTTTGTACATCAATTTTTAAAAAATCTAGAGGCATATTGACAAGGTGAAATACAATTAAGGAAAAGAACCTGATTAAAATATTATAATTAAAGGAAGTTTCTATTTATGCAAAATTATCAACTAGGAGTCTTTGAAGATCAGTCAGTCTTTTCATGCAAAATTTTGCTTATTACATACTTTTTTTTAATCTACTTAAATAGGAATAAAACAATATTTATTCTTTGCGACTTCATTCGTAAACAAATATATGATTCAAAATAATAAGACAATAAAATTGTGAAGATAAGTACAGAGAAGGGACATTTTGTTTGGTATAAATTTATTTCACAAATATTGTATATTGAGAAAAACAAAAATTATCCTTTAGACAATAAATAATCATATTCTTTTCCCTAACATTTTTAGAAGAAAACTATAATGTATCGATGAACGCTTTGCATATCATAAAAAACATGTTATCTTATATAAAGTGAGATTTAATAACTAATATGGTTTACGAAACAGTGCTGCATACCAGTCAAACGCAGATTATTAAACGAGCATAAAATATTTAAAAAAAATGATTTTTTCTCACTTTCATTAAAATAAAATTGTCAAGTTTTTTTTTAATCATTTTAATGAGAGTGAAAAATAAAAACATGCATTCACTTTCCCTTGAATACTGAAATATTTTGGTTGGGTTC
>JAPMOR010048969.1:104356-191736 GCA_026543865.1 Argiope aurantia | reverse complement strand
AAAAAAAAGTCTTATTTTCTAATCTAGTTCTTCAAGACCATCTATTCTTCTACCAAACCACGTCTGTTCACACGTCTTCTAAACAACCTATAGTAACTTCTATTTGACTAAATTTCGTCTTCGTCTTCTTCCGTCTTATACACACACATTTTACAAACATATTTTCTTATTTATATATTTATACCTATATCTGTGGGCATTACTACAAAGCTATAATATATTTAAATATAAATGCAGGAATTCTCAACAATATTTATTCGAATGGTCAAAATAACCCCTTTGGTAAAAGTAGGTATAGTATTTAGATTACACTGAAACTAAAAAAAGAAAATGATAATATTTGCGCTTATATGTCTTGTATGTAATAAAAAAATAATTAAAATATTCTCATAAATTACGGCAATTATTTTTTTGAAGAAAATGAACGGACAGTTTTCTCGGAAAGGTCAAAATGATACCTTTGTAAACCTAGTATCACAAAAGATATTTTTAAAAATTTTAAATTGGTTTAAAATTAAGTTTGTACATTAATATTTTCTGTAATTATAACTAGAAAACTACAAAATCCAACTTAGTTTATAATGATTAAAATTTATAAAAAAATTATTTCTTTATAAGGAACATATTTCAGCCCTCCAAAATGTAGCTGTTCAATATTTGGAAGCTCCAGGAATGAAGGTATGTCCTGTTGAATGCCATCGTGTACATTCTCCTTAATAATAATGACTGATTAGTACAGAGTTGCTTAATGCACATCTAGTGAGGAACTACTCTATCTTGATTACTTACTTTTCCATTAGCTTTCATAGGTGTAGAAATGTCAGAACTAGCCTGCATATCTATCCATTATATATTTTTTAGTAACTGGGAGGAAGATATATTCAAGAAAGCACTAACTTGATATGACTTTTCTTTCATTTCAAGATTGAATGATCACTTCTATCTGGCTATTCAATACTCTGCTTAATGTAATTATTGAATTAATCACTAGAATGCGCTTTCGTGTTGTATAAAAAATAAAATTTTGTTAGAAAAATAGTTTTATGAAAATATTTAAATACATCTTCAACAGAATGAATAAGAAAATTTTTAAACAAATAATTAGAAAATATGACATTATCTAGTAGTCCAAAATCGTTTTCATTAAATACATTAGTACGCTGGGGATCTTAAGAAATATTTGGAAAGGTCTGAAAAATGTTCTTCATTTTTGTTTTCATTAAAGTCTACTTCACATAATATTAATTCGAAAAATGTGATTTGATGAAACATCGCATTCAATTTCAAGACATTTCTGCAGAAAATTAGTATTACTTGTTTAAATGTCTCAACATCTTTTCGTTGAACAAATCTGAATTAAATACTGTGTATATATAATTGTATATTAATTAGTTCAATAATTGTTTGATATTATTGATAAACAACAAAAATCAATCAACTGAAAGCATAAATTCCTTGGATTAATAGTAATACTGGTTAATTTAAAAATAGTTATAAGTTAACAGTGAGATACATTGAAAAAAGTTAAATATTCATTTAATGTTAACACCCGATTGAGCCATCTGTACAATGAATTTATTTCAAATATTCGTCAATTAAATCATTAAAATAACTAAAATTCGTTGATGTGCCCGTGCAATGTTCTATCCTCTATGCGTTCATACCAGATCCTATTAACGCTTTGACAATTTATTGTGTTTTCGGTTCATAATCTATTAATAACTTTTTTAATTGAAATTCTATAGATGTAACCAATAAAGGAATTGTCTTTATCTGGCTAAAAACAACAACATATTAAGTATATTTATACAATTTATACAATTGAAAATAAATATGTGAACCAAATTTTTTTACCATATACAAACACCGAACTTTTTCGCAATTGATGTACTAAATCAAATTTTATTAATGGTCTCTTGTTTTTTGTTTCATGCATTATCATTTTAGAAAACTAATTTTAAAATTTATAATAAAAGAACTGTACAAGAAATTTCTGAAAAATATTTGAGCTTGAAAAGAAAATTTATTAAATAAAATTACTACATTTTTTTTTTCTTTTTTCTATATTTACAATATTCTTCTATCCTGAATTGTCCTAATGAACACTAATGCATAATTATAGCTTATAAAGAGTAGAGTCAAACCCAGAATTGCTTTGAATTGACAAATATTAGTTGAGAAGAATGTTAAAAAAACTGAGATGAAAACAATAAAACTTTCGGATTCATTCTTGTTTCCATAGATGTACCCGTAGAGATTCTGTTGTTTTGCATTCTCCCCAGTGTAAATGTAAGATTTTCGTGCATAAGGCCATATCGGAGTCTATCCAAAAAAGAAATTTTCGCTTGCTCCTTCTAAAAAAAATAGTTTTCTGTATCAATTCTGCGTTGTATCGCATGGATAACAGCAGATACAGCAGTCTTTGTTATTTATCTGAGCACCTTGTAAACAAGGATGAAAACGTTCAAAATGAGATACTAATTTTAAAGCAAATAACATTTTGTCCATTGCACACGCCTTCAGAATTTAACAGGAAAGAAATATATATATAAAAACAAAAGTCAGTTCCATATATAATAAAAAATATTTTTTCTTTCAAAATAATATTGGAAAAATAAACCGGTTTTTATTTAGAGTGAAAAACAAATGCATAAATAATTCCACTACCCTTTTTTCTTTAAAATCTCTGCTCACAATATTGTTTTAGTAAAGAATTTTACTTTGCACTAAGATCTAATCAAATTTTTCATTTTATATAGTTTGTGCTACTAAATAAAACTAAACAAATCACGATTAAAAAAGTTATTGGTACAATCAGCAAAGATCATTAGATTGAGTTTAATCTCAAAAAGTGGCAAAGAAAATTTTTAATTCAGAATATCAACTTTTATTAATGTATATAAAAAAGATAATAGGAAAGAAAGTAAAAGTGGTTGGAAATTAAAAAGGGAGAATCTCTGTGTAAGGGGAAATTTTTCAATTTACTTTTATCTACTTCATCTTTAAGAAATGAGCATATAAATATAATTCAAAAACCATTCCTAAAGATTATTTATTTGATGCATTGATTAATTTTTCTATGATATTCACAACTTTTAATTAGATTTGCATCCTTTGAAAACAAATTTAAGCTCAGAAGTAAAGGAAGTTTTCTAATGGTTAATTATGTTTTAAGTAAAAGAAAATAATATGCAATTTACAAAATAGCTTATTCTTAATATTTCACATATAATTTAGATTTTTTTAAATATAAAATTGTTATAAGTAATAATAATATAAATATAATTCAATAACAGTACCTAAAGATTATTTATTTAATCCATTGATTAATTTTTCTATGATATTCACAATTTTTAATTAGATTTGCATCCTTTGAAAACAAATTTAAACTCAGAAGTAAAGGAAGTTTTCTAATGGTGAATTATGTTTTAAGTAAAAGAAAATAATATACAATTTACAAAACAGCTTATTCTTAATATTTCACATATAAATTAGATTTTTTTAAATATAAAATTGTTATAAGTAATAATAATATAAATATAATTCAAAAACAGTACCTAAAGATTATTTATTTAATCCATTGATTAATTTTCTATGAAGTTCACAACTTATAATTAGATTTGCATCCTTCGAAAACAAATTTAAGTTAAGCAAGTTTAACTTAATTTTATGTCAAGTAATTTAAGTAAAGCAATTTTTTCAATAATGAATTATGTTTTAAGTAAAAAAAATAATATACAAGTCTGTTTACAAAACAGCTTATTCTCAATATTTCTCATATAAATTTGATTTTTTAAAATCTAAAATTTTTTACATCATATGAAAGTTTACACATTTTTATGAGTATACGAATATGGGATGTTTAGCTCTCTAGTTCCATATCTGTATTCTGATTTAATAACTAATATAGTTCATTAAATCTGTCAGAAAATTATTCTATACCATAAAATTTTTTATCACCAATCAATTTATATTTATAAAATTATTTAATTTCAAGCCACTTTTGGAGACAACCAGGTTCGTTTGAGAAATTGGCTTATTTATTTTCAGTTAAATAGCCAAATTAAAATTTCATGTCCATGATTCCATTAAACTATCAGGCATTGGTATTATATTAATTATCTTAAGAATGTTCTACTCATTGTTCGCATGAACCATTTCAATGGAGATATGTCCCATGACTGATTTGCACTATTAGAAGCATTAATGTTCGTTTTATTAATCAGTCAGTTTCATTAATTGTTTATTTTTAATACACCGTAATTTCCATATTTTATTTCGTCTTCTAAATTACACAAAATTAGTATGATTATTAAATTGGTATCATTTAAAAGACAATTTTTAAATTGTGCCACAGTGTGAAATCCATTTTGATATGTGCAATGATATTTTATGAAGTTATCATGGAAAATGACAAAATTCAGGCTAATTTTCAATTTTTAAATTCCTCGAGGTGCACATTTCCATTGCCAAATTTGCTCAAACAATTTGCCCTGTAGAGCTCTAATCCACACGCATTTATTTATTATTAATGATATTACAATAGATGCATACATGGATTAAAAATATTTCTTTTAAGTTATTTTGAAATTATAATAATCGGTGGAATACTTTTCGAACACATAATAATCAATAGAAAAATTGCCATGTCAGATAACAGTTGTTATAAAATTTTCTTTAGTTCAAATCACAGATTATAACTTTATATTTAATAACTTTTACCTACATTTTTTAAGCGTGCAAGTTAATATTTTAACAAATAGTTTGAGAAATCATGTGCTGCTGTTACCGATGCTGTGTTTTTGCAAGATCTGAGACATTCATCGATTTTTCAGGATTAATTACCATTGAAAAATCCAATTTCTCAAATGTAATTACTTGAGTAAAATCGGCAAATTTCAGTACTAGAGCAAAGTTTATTAATTTTTTTTCATGATTCCTTTGATGCAATAAGGTTTTGGAAATCAATATATTTCTTATTTTTGTATTTAATAAACAATTATTTACTCTTTTCGTTTCTTTCACATGAATTTTCTCTATAAAATGATAAATTTCTTTAAAGGAAATTAAGCTATTTTGTTATTATTGATTTCTGTATACATTTATTGGCAATTTATCAAAATGCTAACATTTATTGCTGAAATTATTTAGTTCTGTGATACTCAGGATAAAATTAGTTTTAAATAAATTATATTGTAGGTATTTTAAGCATTACAGTAAAATCTAAGAGTATTCTTTGCTTCTAAGTTTATAAATTTAATTTCCTTAAACAAATATATGGATCTGAGCACCCTAGAGGCACTTTGTAAGCTGTATTAAAATGTATTACTATTATTCTTTAGTCAATTGATGATACTACTTGTACTTAATTTTTCTTTCTAATCATGTAGAAATAATCTTTAATCAATATGTATATTCATCTTTCTTTTTGTATAATATGGTTGGAAGGAACAAAAAGACATGCATAACATAAAGTGAGTGTTTATATAATATTGTGAGGAATGCATTTAATTTTGAAGTGTAGCTATATTTTTCATAAAATATTTATTCACCTTTTAAAATATAATGATAATAATAATAATAATGAACTTCTTTGATTCTTTCAGGACTATTCAGAATAGTGGACTTCATGTCATTACAGCAAATGCTTTTGAGTTTACTCGAAAATTGAAAGAAATGTAAGTGAAATATTTTCATTATTCAAAAATAATTATAGATTACTTTTAAAAAATAATACTATTTTGATTAAAATGAGTTGCAAGATATTTATATGAAACCTTGAACTATTTTAAAATAATTTCTTGTTTTGAAAATCATGTGTTCTTTTGAAGGTAGAAATAAAAGCTTATACATAAGAGTTAAGTCATTCGATATCCAATGATGTGTGCATGTTTTGGAGTGGTTATAGTATCAGGAGTTACAGTGAGATGATATATGATATCTTTTAGTGGAGAGGTTAGAACATTCGACAGTGTTGTGCGATTTATTTTGAGCTTGGGCTATTATTCAATACGACAGGGCATGCAAATGTTGCGTACGGGATTAGATGCCAAATCGAGGTAAAAACTTATGAAGATGCAAGAAAGTACAACTTTTTTTTGTTTCTAAAGGGATTTTATATAAATATGAACAATATACTTGACACTGCAATCGAATATGATTCTCATAGACTCAGGAGATGTACACACAAGAAACTCTGAAATAAACAAAGAAAATTAATTTGGGGTTTGAGACACCTAGAGAGATCTATAATTCAATCAAAATATATGCATCTTTTCATTAACTAGAAGTAGTGTAAGCTAATGATCTTCAAACTAATCAATTCAGTTTATTTTATATTGCATTAATTGCCCAAGGAATGTTTTAAAGCTTAAACTAATATACAGTCATCCAAAAGTTTTACGATTTCATAAAATTATTACATGGAATTCCACCGCTTCGAAATTTTTCTGTTATTTATTAAATCAAAAGAATAAACGATTCTAAAAAGTAAATTAATCATTTTATCACATTTTTAAAAAAATATAATAGGGAATTATATATTTTTGGAATGAATAAAAAATGTTTAAAAGGAGAGAAAAAAAATTGTAACTATTAATTTCTATTCATTTTCAAATATTCTATTTTATATGATTGCTTAAATTATAGAAATTTTTAGCTAGTCAACGCATTTTATACAAACAAGTCATATTATATTGAAAAAAATTAACAATTTATTTTTTGGCATAGAATTTAATAAGCATAACAAAAGTCAAATGATGCATTTTTAAAGAAAGTATGCTTTCATATTCAATATTTTTTTATTAAATTGTAGGGGAATGTTTTTCTTTGTTGAATAACTTTCTTTCAATACTATACTTTACTCAAGTCCATTTTGAATAAAATCTCTATCATGGTGATTACTCTAGACATCTAAAACTGTATATATGATAATTTCAGTTTCAGTTTCTATTCGTTTAATATATTTTGTTTTGTTTTATGACGCTTAAAATTAGTATTTGTTTTTTAAAAAATTCAGAAGTTTAAAAAAATTACATAAAAAGAAAATTATGCGTTTCATACAATGCGTAATTGAAGACGCGTCTGAAATAATTTGAGAATATAAATTCTTAAAGTAATTTTCTGTCTTAGAAACGATGGGGTGTAGTCATTACAAACTCGTCCATGCATAAAAAAACATGGCATGCTTTGCTCTAATGAATCTCTGTAGCAAACGTTTAAACTGTTATTGATAGTTGCATGTTTCGTATCCTCAAATGTACATTTGTACTTTGAAACGATTTCGTTTTGAAGACAGCATAATAATATTCAGTAATAATATTTAACAAGAATATTCTAATATTATTTCTTACAAATGCCTTATAATTGTGTTATATTTTTCTTGTTCTTACAACTTGTCTTTTGTCCCCTAACGAGGTGCCATTTCGATTCTATTCATGATCCAGCAATCACTGCATAAAAAGATGCGACATGCTATATGTAAAGTCATTAAAAAAATTAAGAATGAAGCTGCATTCAGGCAGTTACCCGGAGCTAAATATATACGACACAAATGATAGAATACTAAAAATCTTAATGATTACCTAAAGAGTGTGATAAATCTATATTCAACTCAAAATAATCCCAGCGTCACTTTTAATAAAACAGAAAAATGAATTAGAATTTGTAAACTATTAAATAAAAATCAATTTTTGCAATTTAAATATGTTATTAAACTCCCTCAAAGAATCGTTGTTATGTCAAGAATTTTAGAAGCCATTTTGTGTCTTTACATCTAAGTGCATAGTATACAAAGCATCCTTCATGATATTACAAACATTTTATTTTAATTTTCGATTTTATTTAATGCTAAGCATAGCTTAATCTCATTTATCTTTTAAAACTTCTAAGCACCTAGTCATTTTAATTTCAGATGATTTTGAAGTAAAACAATTCGTATTTTAAGGGGAATAAATATATTTTTTCCTGCATTTAATCCTATCTCTGGAAGATTAAGAATACTTTTTTATATACGTCATTTTGAGTATTAATATTTAACTAGTCGTTACTGCATTTGATTTTTCAGTTAAAATATTAAAAAAAATCAAGAGTTTATTTAAACTAATTAGCTAATCGTAAGATTCTGAAATCTATAAGATTGAATTAAAATCTTATTTAATATTATTAATAAGCTATGAATCTTTTAGCTTGTGCATTTGAATATTATTAATACTAATTTCTCTTGCTATTTTCTCTTACAACTGTTAACTTCTTAACCAATTCTTAACCATTCAAATAATATTTAAAACCAATACATTTAAATTCCTTATATTATAGTGAGAAGTGTGAAGAAAATTGTGGAAGAATTACTTGCTATTCAACATTTAGAATTCATACCGCTTGCTGACATTCACTGACATGTAGCATTCGTAGGAATTTGAAAAAAAAAATTCTTTCAAAACTACCTTTTTTCCAAGTTAAAATCGCAAGGCTTGGAAAGGAGTCCGCTTATAAAATTTAATTTCTCTGAAGTAAGCCAGAAAGGCTAATCAACATCTTTACATTCTTAAAACTGCGCCTACTTTTGAATGGTTGTAATGTCTTTGAAGAGACATGAATTCAAGCTTAAGTTTCTTCCGCTCCTATTTTTGCATGTTGTAAGATTCAGTGAACCTGCAGTGTTTACAATGAAAACCAAGGGTTAAATTAGGTTGTGAAGGAAAAAATATATGTTAAAATATTCTTTGTTTCTTTTTTCTATATATTTGAATGCATTTATTTACGTTTTTAAAAGTAAATAATGACTATTTTTGAAATCACAATTTTAATGTTTTTATAATTTTTCCTTGTACAGCATACTTTCGTGATCTGAAAGTCAGATATCAGTTTTGAAGTCAGAGATTTCAAGATCCGATTCCACTTAAAAAATTATTCCGTCTATGTGAGTTTGGTCGTTATCGAATAGGTCCAGGTAAAATTATTTCTCGCTAGTATGCCATTGAAGTATGGAAATGTAGTTTAAGGTTGAGATATGCCATCTTTGGTTTATGACAAGGTTAAAAATCCTTCCAAGTTCCTTATCAAAATAATATCAATATCATTTATCATTATTGGTTTCTGTCTTAATAGATCCTAGTTGGATTTGGACTACTGAATATGCATATTTTTAAATTTCTCTTAAATAATTTTTTACACTACTATATGAACTTAAAAAGCAAATTTAAAAACACCATGTCGTTGATAAATAGCTAGTAAAAGATATTATAACATCTAATTTAATTTTTCTTACTTCCCCTTAGAAAGTATTGTATCAAATTGATTTTATGAATAGAATAAATATGTTTTAAAATTAATCAATCACCATTATTTTTCTATCTCAATATTAAGACTTTTAGAGTTCTGAATACTGAAATCTTTCTATAAAAGCAAGATTTAAAAAAAAGCTCTAGCCTAAAAATCTCAGATATTCAATGAAAATGTACAAAGAACCGGTGAATGAAATCTAGGAAGATAGATTTTTGTAGCAGAATATGATTTTAGGCATGTATGATTACCTACACTGAATGAAATTTACCTTCAGAAACTATAGGCCTTATTCCAACAATGGAGATAGTTATGTGCAGTGACGTTCTTCATTTAAGGTATCCTTTAGTTTTGCCTTCATACATCAATTTTATTACAAGATATTGAATTTCATTTTTAAATCTTCCGATTTCAAAGTTCTATATCACATTGATAGAACATAAAACTTATGACACCAGATTTCACTTGCACCAGATCGTTAAAGTTTCGAATCTAGTATTCTTATGACTTATGACTTTATGACATATTTTGGGACCGTCTCTTAAATTTTGAATATTTAACACTCTAACACTTCAATAACTTTGAATATGTAACACTTCAATACTTCTGTCAAACGAAGAATTGGCATTCTTCAGCTCCAAAGTTCCACATCACATCTATAGAAGAACATAAGACTTATGCTCCAAATTGCTCTTGCACCAGGTGGTTTAAGTTTCGAATCTATATTCTTCAGCATTTAAGTCGATACTTTATGACTAGGCCAGCATAGTTTGTCAACTTTGCCAACTGTATCCGACAATTAATTCCTTTTAGTCTCACATAAATATGTAACCGTCAGAGAATTGCAGAAATTCTTGTCAACCAGGTCGTGTTATACATTTCTTAATAAAAATATTATTTTAGAGACAGAAATATGTTAAACAAAGTAAGATGTTCAGCAAACCTGAATTTATTGTCAAAAAATAGAAAAATATGTTGTCTCAATTAACTAATATTTCACTAGGAATTATTTTCACAACGCGTGAGAGTCCGCATTTACGTATTTAAGGAATATTCTTGAGTATTAAATTCAAAACTGTGTAGAAATATCTGGAATTTTCTAGAACGCAAATAAATAATGAAATTTCTGAATAAGCCCAGTTATTTGATTTAATTAGGATGGGATAGTTCGAATCGCAGACAGTTGTATTAACAGTTCATTACTCCGCCTTATAACCGTGGGACAGCTGGTAAGATTACTTCGGGCTGCAATTTTATAAAAGTGGCAAACAGAAATGTAGATAAATGATTTAATATCGTAAGAATAGTTATGGTATGAACTGTAAACACGTAGCATGAAATATGAAGATTTAGGTAAATTAAATAGTTTTAAATATAGAAAAGGGGAATTCAATAGCCATAATTATGTCCATAACACAAAATGGCAGCAAAAATGTAATACTGATTTCAAATATCAATGACATACCTTAAGAAACGATAGAATCTATCAGAAAAAAAATTTCTATAGTAGATTTAAATTGCAAATAATATGCATGCATCATGGAAATGAATTTAAAAAAAGGAAATAATTGGATAAACTAAAATGCTAATACTTTCAATGAAATGATATGCATTACATAAATTTGGAAGTTTAATTTATTTGTTTCTGACAAAGAATGGATCAAATGTTATTTATGCGTGATTTGGCAATCTCTGGAAATATGGCTTCAATTTGTTTAAATATTTGTAAAGAACATACAAAATGATGTAACTGTTTGCAAGACAAATTTTATATGAAAGAGAAATTTTAAATTGCATAATAACAATAAATATTTGTGCAACAGAGAAATTTGAAAAAAAAAATTCGTAATCTTGCAATTTTAAATAATTATACATTGAAATATTTTTATTTAAACACACACACACACACACACACACACACACATATATATATATATATATATACACCAAAAATTCGACATAAAAATGAATACAGGGAAAAATATTAATACTTTCTTTTAGCAATATTACCTTCTAAACATTAAACATTGCATATGAATGGTCTGCTATTATGTTTTGTATCCAATTACGCATTTAAGATCCAACTTCGAAAATGTTCATTTAAAAAAACTTTCCTAGTTAACATGTTACAGAGAAAATCTATACAATTCAAAATGTTATATTGCCTGTTAAAAAAAAGTCAATCGACTGGAATTAATTTAACATTCTATCAGTTCAATTTAATAGGATGAACTTAGAATTCACAAAATGGTAATTTGTTTTATGAGTCCCGTACAGTTAGTACATAATAAGAAATGCATAAAATCGGGTAAAGTAGGAGAGAAGGAATAAAGTAAACAAATTTTATGAAACGTATAAGAAAATTCTTATGCCAATGTAATTTACTTTTTTAAGAAAAATAAGCTTAATATATATTCTTTTATTTATTTTAAATTTAAGTCCTGTAAAAATTAATATTTTTTCTAAATATTTCA
This sequence comes from Argiope aurantia, assembly GCA_026543865.1. Taxonomy (NCBI): domain Eukaryota; kingdom Metazoa; phylum Arthropoda; class Arachnida; order Araneae; family Araneidae; genus Argiope; species Argiope aurantia. Next base: position 179,980 of record JAPMOR010048969.1, on the reverse strand, counting down.
GTAAATGAGAAGCAATTTATAAAAGAAAATATTTTTAAAATTCAGATATTAACTGCAATTTTGTAACTCCTTCAAATGACTTAATATATATATTCTTCAATGAAGTAATTTAATATAATAGTTTGAAAGTCGTGTCAGCGTATGATTAACTTTATAATTGTACTCACTTTACGGTCATAATTACTTAATTATGTAAGTCTTAAGGGAGAGTGCTTATTTGCTAATTATATTTGCAAAAAAAATCTTTATTTTTCATATTTACTATCTTTGTTACATAATCGTCAAATTAGTTAAGGTTTAAAGTACGCTTCATTTTATCAAGAATCTAACGCAAAATGTGCCTTCTATTCTATTCATGTTCACTTTAGTTTTATAATCTTTCTGTTTGCAGAACTAATAGTTATTAAAAGGAATAAAGAAGTTATGGAAATTTTTCAGACATTTTACGAATTTTAAAAAGAGATTGATACCATTTAAAGTTATATTTTTTAATCGACATTTGAGATTTATCCATTCAAAAGTTTTTAGATTTCTATTATACCTTTTCTTTAAACTGCAGTTTCTTCATTATCAGAAACTATTTAATACCAGTTTGAAATCTGATTTTTTTTTTCTGATTTTGGCAAAACATGATATGCATAATGCATTCATAGATTATTTTTCTACATAGTTTTAATTTTCCAGTGAGTCATTTTAAGCTTTATTCTCAAAAAGCAAAAAAAAAAAAAAAAAAAAGAGAGAATTATAATATTATTTATAGATTAAACCCTTTTTTATCATGTTTAGAAAATTCAATTTTTCGTAACATTAGGTAACAGAATATTTTTGAACATTTCTTTAATAAGTTATGACGTGTCCATATTACATAAAAAATAGTTACTCGATCAATATGCTAATTACTTACTTTATTTATTTCAAAAATAAGAATTATCAAATAAAAATACTGACTTTTCTTAGAGAATGGGCTTTTTCAAATTTTAATTATGATATCCATATATATTCGGAATGTTTCGTAATAAATAAAATAAATATTTTAATTAATTTAATGATCATAATTTTATAAAAACTTTAATTTAAGCAATAGAAACTTTTTTTAATTATTCATGTTTTCAAAAAGTTAATTTTTAAAGAAAAATTTAAGAAAAATATATAAAACCCCGTAACGCAGCGATTCTCAACCTGTGGGTCGCAAGAATATCCAAAATAAAATATTATTTAAAAAAATTGATCAACTGACTGAAAGGAAAGCACGCATACACATAGAAAACAAAATACATTCAGGCATATTTAATTATTAAATTAAAACAACTTACTAAATTAAAAACAAACTTAATAATTATTAGTGACTTCCTTGGGCCTGTCTTTCAGAGCAAAATTTTTCGAAGGAAGGCTTAATATTAGAAATATCCAATCTCAGCTCTGTTTCTATACTTAGCCGAGATCTGTATTTTGTCTTCAAAGAAGCCACAGCAGAAAATCCAGTTTCACAAAGGTAGGCTGTTGAAAATGGTAATAGAATGCCAAATGCCTTTGTTTTTAGTGCAAAAAAATCATCATCTACTCCTGCCCAAAATTCAAATAGTGATTAATTACTAAATTGTCTTTTAGTTTCTCTACTTATAGTAAAGTCTATGCATTTTTCTTCCTTATCAATTGAAAGTCCTTCGGTAGTCTTATGAAATGAATCCCTAACCCACTCGTAACTTGCTATCAATTTGTCGTCAACAAGAAAATACCCTTTAAAATTCTTTGCCAGCATGGTTAAATGATTTTCAATGGCTACAAAAACAACTTTTACATGTTCTTCTTCAGCCTTGTAAGTTTTAGTACTTTCATCCACATTTGCAAACATTGTTAGGTTTTTTTGCTTTAAATTTCTGTTCCACAATTCCAATTTTCTACAAAAAGCATTAATTTTATCACTCGTATCCAGCATATGTCTATTTGCTCCTTAGAGTTGAAGATTCAAGTTATTTAATTTCTCGAATATGTCGACGCAGTAGTTCGATTTCATCACAAATAAACCATCGCGAAAATTCTCGGCCTCCTGTTTGTTTTCTTCTTCTAGGAAAATGGTGAATTCTTCTCTTAATTCCTAAACACGTTGCAAAAATTTCCCACGCGATAACCATCTTGCCTCGCAATACAATAGTAACGCTGAATGTACTGAACTCATGTCTTTACAAAATGCGGAAAAGATTCTCGATTTTAGGGGTCTCATTTTAATATTATTTACTACGATTACAACCGTAGTTAACACAATATTCAGACCAGGACTCATTTCATTCGAAATAAAAGCTTCTCTGTTGATCATGCAATGTATCCAGACCCACTGAGGCGATTTTTGTTTTACAAGTGCTTGTATACCTAGAAATCTTCCGGACATTGAACGAGCACCATTGTTGCATATTCCGACGCAATTTTTCCATTCTATGTTTGCCTCATTCATAAAACCATTTAAAATAGCATTTAATTTTAGCAGTGTTGTTTTGAGTTCTATTGGTTTGCAGAAAAGTAGTTCTACTACTGACATATTATCACAAAATCGAACATAGGCAATAAAATGAGCATCTTTATTACTATCTGTTGCTTCATCAAGCTGTAATGAAAACAATTTGTAACGCTACTTCGAGAAAAGCTGACACTGTACATCTTCAGCTATATCACCAATTCGACGAGCAACAGTATCATTTGAAAGAGGTATGGACTGCAATTGTTTTGAAAAATTATTTCCAAACATAGTTTCGACAATCTCAATTGCTGCTGGCAAAAATAAGCTCTTCACCAATGGTGTGAGGGTTTTTACATCTGGCAATTTTATATGAAACTTTATAAGATGCCATTAAAGTTTTTTTATTCACAAAGTTTGTTTAAAAATTAATTTTTGCCTTTTCTATGATTTTAATTTTAATTCGAAGAATTATCTGGGTTTGTTGTACTAACTATGAAGCGTTTCCAAATGTCGTCGTTTAAGTTTATTAGGTTTCATGATGTCTGCAGCCAACATTTTTGAGCAAATTATACACATGTCCTTTCTTTTTCATTTACTTCAGTACTGATAAACTCAAAATTTAAGTATTCTTGAGAATATTTTCTTGGTTTAATTTTCGGAACCACGCTCGTCTGTGTATTTGTTGGTGCTTGACTATCGTCTAATTCTCGCTTACTTCCGCTTACACATTTATCCACGAGACTGCATAAATATAATGCCGTGAATATTTAATAATGAAATTAACACGAAAACATATATAACATACACATTCACGATAGATTCGATAGCGATAGAAGGATCGACTCGAATGTGACTGGCAGGAATTGATACTTGCGTTATCGAACATTTTCCTTCTTTCGATGAGAAAACATTTGCTCTGCGCCTGCTCAAGACGGCATCGGTCATGTGAATTCCTATCCACAAACATAACTTTTTTTTCTCTTTTGTTTATTCGTGCTTCTGTTTTATTTCTTTTATTATTCAAAAAAATGTATTCCCATTTTCTAAATTTAGCTCACCCTATGTTAACTTTCATTAACGAATTTTTCTACTTTCATATTCTTTTAACGTTATCTCCCTGTTTGGCTTTCATTTCAAATATAATATTTAAATTTTCCCCGCTTTCATTCGCTTCATCTGTTCACTATCCGCTTGGCAAAATGCCAAATGTGGTTTCTCGCTAACGTTGGCTCGATTTTGCTCTTGTTTGGGCAGTTACGTAAAAATAATTTAAAAACAGAATCCAAAATACTCAATATGCATTATTGTTGTATAAATTTTATTGTAAGCGGGGGGAGCGATGAAGATTATGATTGAAAACTGGGCCGCGAATACTGAAAGGTTGAGAAACGCTGCCGTAACGCAATAAAATAAGCTTAAAATTGGAAAAAGGAATTTTAGAACACTGTAAAAACATTTGTCTACAAATGTACCAGAATCCAATAAAAATTCTCAATAGTTTTTCTTATAATTTTTTTTAATTTGCACAACTGTGAACTCAATTACGTATTATAAAATTGTAAAATTTTAGGAAGCTCGGATTTTTCTAGTACATTCTCTGAAAAAGAATCTTTAAAAGCTACATACCAATTCTGGAAGTCTCAAGACAAAAAAGAGTTGAACAAACTATAGCAAGCGTGAAAATTTCATGAAACGCATTTTAAGTAGAAAAAAAACATTTTTTACAATATTTTACAGTAATTTGCTTAAAAATTCACTGCGTTTACACATTTCGCTGAACATTTCTGAAGTTTATCCATAATGCATTTTTGTAATTAAACATAGCACTGTCATACGAGACACAACAGGTGCCTATCATGAATTTGTTCATACTTGCACACAAAGATTTCGTCTATGACAAGTTTAGACATATTAAAATAAAGCAAAATCTCAAAAATTAGATTCAAAAATTTTAAATAACCAAATGTTGAGTATGTATATTGCAATCAATACTGAGAGAATGCCCGTAGCAGCGGCTGAGAGAATGCTTTGCAAAATCGATCATGAAATGGATCTTAGCTATTAACTGGATGTATCAATGGATCATCGTTATTAATCATTGGATCTTCTTTGTTATTCAATGGATCATCCTTATTACTCAATGGATCACTCTTATTAATCAATGAATCTTCATTATTAGCCAAAGGAACATCATTATTAATCAATGGATCATTCTTATTAATCAATAGATTTTCTTTATTTATCAATTAATCATTATTATTAATCGAGGGATCATCATTGTTAATCAATTGATCATCACGGATGCTGCCCTTATAGCGAAGGAAAGTCAAATAGGTAAATTATTGCTGAAGCAAAATTTAAAATCTTTTGTGTTCCGTTTAAAAATTTTCTTCCTGCCTTAGTAAGGATGTTTCCAACTGTCTGTATCCCGTGCGATTGTTTTGAACAATATGTATATTTATTTAGATTTGTATAACAACTGCTGTGGAATTTTTTGAAATAAATTCTTTTTTTGTGTGTTTTAAATGTATAATCTTTACAATAAAGTAATAACTGCAATCATTACTTTTTCGTTGAACTAGTTAGAGGAAGCTTTGAAATGCGTTATCTATGTTGACACTCTTGCGGAATTTTGTGTATTATTTGTTTGTTTTTCCTATGCTGCTCAAGCGCTGTATGATAATATGAAGCACTGAGTAAATAAAATTTGATGTAGTATGAAAATATATATGCCAAAGTAAAATAAATCAATTATCTTTCTAAAAAAAGCAGATATTTTCGAGTTTTAAAGTATCTGAAGTAGATCACTGAAAAGGTGACAAAAAATGTGTTTATTTGGCAGTAATTTATTTTCTTATAACTTCCATAATGTTAATAATATGGCAATAAGGCGTTAGCAAATATATTCTTTGGATTGATACATATATTTTATTAGAATTCCTTTTAAAAAAGAAAAATTATGAGAGAATATACTAGATTTTCCAAATTCTTTCAATAGAGACTATGATATTTACAGACATATTTCGTTTTCCCGCTGTTTATACCTTATTAATTGACAGTTTCAAAGAAAGGTCATGCATTTCGACAGCTTCAGCTTCGACAAACTTTAAAAAGCCGAAGACAAAAAATTAATGAGTGTTTCTGAACTCCACATACAAACTTGAAGCGGAAGTAGAAAACACGAAAAGGAAACAGAACAATATTGCCGCATTGAAGAACGATATTCGAATCTCCACGGTTTAATAGTCATGGCAATGGTCTCATGATCAAGAGACCTGGGTTCGAATCCCGCTAGAGACAATGCGATTAATGGTATATGTAAATACTTGATTTTATGTTTTCCTTTATTTCATGTTCCAGAAGATAATGGACATTTCTTTAGTTTACCAGATAAGTGTTCTGGACTTTTCTTACTGTCTCCAGAAGAGTATCTGGAACTTTCTCTGTTTGAATAAAAACAGAAGATTTGTCAGTTACTATATTCTCATTTCTGAGTTGAGTTAATAAATGGGTTTAGCTCTGCTTCTTGTGTGCGTCATTGAGTCCAACACTAGAATATCTACGTGACATTCTTTGGTGGTGACGCCGGGTACGATTCCATTCAGCGTGGAAACCGATTTACGAAGAAGTAATTGCCTTAAAGGCCTTGAACCAGAATTTGGACTTTATCACGTACCACCCAGAAAAACCCGGGAAATGCCTGTGGAACAGGAAACTAAATCTGTCATCCTGACACCAGCACAGCCACAATACAGAAATCCTTCTGTATTTAAAGGAGACGTGGGACAGGACCCAAACAAATGGCTTAAAGAATACGACAGAGTGTCAAGATTCAATGGGTGGGATGACATGACTTGTCTCGCAAATGTGTTCTTCTTCCTGGACGGCACAGTGAAACAATGGTTTGAAAATAATGAAGATAAATTGACTTCCTAGGATTTTTTCAAATCAATGATGAAAGAGGCCTTTGGGGAAACACAGCACTATGTAAAGAAAGCAGAAGATGAGCTAAAGTATCGAGCTCAAAAATCTGGCGAAAGCACGCAGTCATACATCCAAAGCGTGTTGGGATTATGCCATCAAGTCAAACCAAATATGTCAGAAGAAGAGAAAGTGTCTCATTTGATGAAAGATCGCATAAGATATTTATTTACCAGACACTTCTAATGAAAGAAATAACCACTACCGAAGACTTTATTATATGGTGTAGAAATATCGAGGAGATGCAGCAAAAAAGGATCCGGGGAAGGAAATTTGAAAGGCTTCCAAATGTGGTGCCAATGGCTGCAATTGACCAGCAACTGGATCTAGCATCACTGGTACCTCAAATAGTACGTGCGGAGGACACCTTATATCTCCAGTAGTTGATCCCGAACTCCAGGACAAAGGCATTGAAGCCATTGTTCAAGAGGAAGTGGAAAATGTTTTGGCTCCTTTGTCACAGACAACACCAGAGTGGACAAAGGTCAAATCAAGACGCCGACCTTCCTATGCTGACATTACCAGACGACCTACGCCCTTAGCACAGCAACCACAGAGGAAGACAGATGTCTGGCGCACTCCTGATAGAAGACCCGTATGTTTCCATTGTGGCCGCCCTGGCCATGTAGTTCGATACTGCCTAAATCGCAAAGCTATTTATGAGGCATATCGGGCTAATAGAAGAGATTTCAGCCGTCCGCCGTCGAATGAGGGACAATATGCCGATGAATACAGCCTACCAGCAGCCCGAAATTTGTCGTCCAGCCCATCACGTGGACGATCGCCGTAGATCTCTGTCGCCATATAGAAGATCCAGTCAATCTCCTAGCCGTAGAAATGAGGAAAACTAAACTGTGAGACCTTCCTTGGGGGTTAGGCCGCTAGTAACAAAAATCCTCCGATGCCGCAACATTGTGCGGCAAAGATGACCGGAACCAACATAGAACTAATCGTCGACAATAAGCAAGTACCAGTGCTTGTGGACTCTGGAGCCTCATTTTCTGTAATCTCGGAGAAGTATCGTCGCCTACTGAAGAAAGTTATGTTTCCCACAACTAACAATGTTCTTTTAAAAGTCGCCGATGGAAATTACGTGAGACCAGTGGGAAAATGTATGTTTCGTCTCGAAATCAATTTCCGACCTCAAGCTTTTGAATTTATTGTTTTGCGGCAATGCAGTCACGATATCATCCTTGGTTGGGACTTTTTGGGCGCTTCTCAAGCTGTTATAGATTGTGGCCGTTAGGAGCTCTTGTTTCAAGACGTCATTCGAGAATCTCAAACTCCAGACTCCAACCATTTATTCACGTTGGAAGATTGTACAGTACCTGCTCGTTCTATCAAAAAGGTCAGCTTCTTGGGCTGTAAGAACCTTCGAGCTATTGATGTAATAGTAGAGGGAAATAGGATGCTCCTCTTGAACAAGGAAGTTTCTATTCCGTCTACTGTAGTTACGCTCCTTAATGGTAAAGCTAAACTATGGCTTGCCAACGGACAAGGGAAACCTCAGATCATCCCTAAATGGATGTGCATCGGGTATGCCGAACACTTACGCGAAGACTACATAAATACTATAGACGAAGGATGACTTTATTCCACGACCACTTCAAAGGCAAAGTTGGGTGTCATCGACTGTACCACGATGATAGCTCCGGATTTGAGAATCGACCAAAAGGAAAGAATGTTGCACCTACTCCAGAGGGTTTCAGATATTTTCGATCAAGAAAGGACGTTCAAGAACGGAAGTCAACTCAATGTTAAACACTGAATAAACACAGGCTACCACTTACCTATCAGTCAGAGAGCTTACAGAGTGTCCCCGTCCGAACGCCGCATTATCAGTGAAAAGGTAACCAAAATGTTGGAAAGAGACATCATTCAACCATCAGAAAGTCCATAGACGTCTCCAGTCGTCTTGGTCAGGAATAAAGATGGAAGTTGGCGTTTTTGTGTTGATTATCGCGGACTCAACAAAACTACCAAGAAAGACTTGTATCCATTTCCTCGTATTGACAACACCTTGGATTGTCTGAAGGGGGAAAAATATTTTTCATCTATGGATCTCTACTCCGGTTACTGGCAAAGAGATGTTGATGAATCCGATCGTGAGGAAACAGCTTTTATAACACCTGATGGATTATACGAGTTTAAAGTGATGCCATTTGGCTTATGCAACGCTCCTGGAACTTTTTAACGGATGATGGATAATCTTCTGAGACATTTAAAATGGACAATGTGCCTTTGCTATTTAGATGACATTGTGGTGTTCTCAGAAACATTCGATGAACATCTTCAAAGGTTGAATACCGTCCTTCAGTGTATACAGAACGCAGGCCTTATCCTTAATCCAAAAAAATGTCGCTTTGGAGCAAAATAGATAAAGATCTTGGGACACCTAGTATCCAGTGATGGCGTACGATAGGACCCAGAAAAAATAAAGGCCTTGAGTGACTTTCCCGTGCCTAGGATTATCTATAACATCAGAAGCTTTCTGGGACTTTGCTCTTACTATCGCCGATTTATTAAGGACTTTTGCCACAAAGTCGAACCTCTACAGTTGTTACTGAATTCTATTGGGGACCGGACAAAGTGGAAGCTTTTAATACCTTGAAGAAAGATCTTACCTCCGATCCTGTCTTAGGCCTTTATGACGAAACTGCACCAACAGAATTTCACACCGACGCGAGTGGATACGGAATCGGTGCAGTATTAGTCCAAATCCAAGATGGAAAGGAAAAGTAATAGCTTATGCCTCGCGGACTCTGACGAAGGCTGTGAAAAACTATTCGACAACTGAAAGAGAATGTCTTGCGGCCATATGGGCTATAACTAAGTTTCGGCTACATCTCTTTGGAAAGGCTTTCAAGATCGTCACCGACCATCATTCCCTGTGTTGGCTGACAGGACAGAAGGATCCCTTTGAAAGACTCGATAGATGGGCGCTTTGAATCTAAGAATATGACGTATCAGTGGTGTACAAAAGTGAAAGGAAACACAAAGATGTTGATAGTCTGTCCAGAAACCCATTAAAAGTCGATGTTTCATGGTATGGAGATTTCATAGGTGCCACTTTATTCACTAATCTTTCAGAAGAAAAGATGAAAGATCCGGTATTGGCAAAAATAATACGAGACCAACAAAGTACCAAAACAAGTAGGCTGGGAAATTTTGAAGTAGTCGAAGGAGTTCTCTACAAGAAGAATTTTGATCCGTCCGGAAGGAAATTTCTACCAGTGATCCCGAAGCATTTACGGCTCAGTATTCTAGAATCTTTCCATGATGACCCTACCGCCGGACATCTAGGATTCACCAAAACGTATGATAGAATAAGAAAGCGATTCCATTGGCCAGGTTTGTACAGAAATGTTCCAAGATATGTGACGCACTGCCGAGAATGTCAAAGGAGAAAATCTATTCCTCTGAAGCCACCAGGTAATCTCGCGCCTATTCCACCAGCTGCCGCTCCTTTCCATCGCGTCGGAATCAACCTGCTAGGACAATTTCCGAAATATGACGACGGCAACAAATGGATTGTAGTATGCACTGATTATTTGACACGGTACGCAGTCACTAGAGCTTTACCGACGGCGGAAGCTACACAAATAGCCAAATTCCTACTTGAGGACATAATCCTGAAGCATGGAGCTCCACGAGTTATCATTACAGACCGAGGGCAAATTTTTCAGTCCAAGCTGTCCGATATTAATCGACTGTGCAATATCACTCATCGAATGACAACAGCCTATCATCCGCAAACAAATGGCCTTACAGAGCGATTCAACAAAACGCTAGCAGATATGCTTTCTATGTATGTTGATGTCGAACAGAAGAACTGGGACCAGATATTACCTTTCGTCACATTCCCCTACAACACTGCCAAACAGGACATGACAGGTTTTACGCCCTTCTACCTCCTACATGGGTGAGAAACTGAAACGCCGTTGGAAACGATGTTTCCTCTCTGCCCCAACGAGTTCAGCCAAGAAGACGATTACGTTAGTCATCTGATCAATAAGGCAGAAGAATCGAGGCAATTAGCTCGTGCACGAACTCTCGAGGCTCAGCAGAAAGATCGCCTGCATTATGACTCCAAACATCGGATGGTGGCATACGAACCAGGGGATTTGGTGTGAATTTTTATTCCAGTTCGCAAAAAGGGGCGCTCTGAGAAGCTCCTCAAGAGGTACTTCGACCCTTATCAAATCTTGAGGCGGTTGTCCGACGTCACATATGAAATAGCCGATTTCGATCCCAATTCAAGAAGGCGGAAACCGAAGGAAGTTGTCCACGTTTTACGCATGAAACCATACCATGACCCAGAAGATCAAGACCACCAACATTCTTATAAAATAATAGAGGAAAGAGACATTTCTCAAGAGACTACTTACCGTGAAGACACGGCAACTAATACTGGCCCTATGACTCGATCGAGAGCTAGAACCACACAATGAAATGTCATAACATCGAGACGCTGTTCTTCTGAGGAAGGAGCAATGCCGCATTGAAGAAAGATAGTGGAATCTTTATGGCCGAATGGCCATGGCACTGGTCTCATGAACAAGAGACCTGGATTTGAATCCCGCTAGAGACAATGCGATTAATAGTATATGTAAATACTTAGTTTCTTGATTTTATGTTTTCCTTTATTTCATGTTCCAGAAGATACTGGACATTTCTTTAGTTTACCAGACAAGTGTTCTGGGCTTTTCTTACTGTCTCCAGAAGAGTATTCTGGATTTTTCTCTGCTTGAATAAAAGCAGAAGATTTGTCAGTTACTGTATTCTCAGTTCTGAGTTGAGTTAATAAATTTGTTTAGCTCTGCTTCTTGTGTGCGTCATTGAGTCCAACACTAGAATATCTACGGGGCAATATAGGAAAGCAGGATTCGAAACTCGCCTTAAAAAAAATCAGAGGGTATGATAGAAAATCTGCTTATCGACAATACTGCACGCTTGATATGTATGCTACATGTATTGGTGAACACTTTCAAAAAGTCAATATCGACTAATTCAGCGTTAGTGAAGCGATTCATGATCACTGAAATCACTTGCCGGCTGCAATGAGAAATCATCACTTGCTACTTCGAGTGTTCGCATACAGCGCCACCTATTGTTTGGTCTCCTACTTTCGAATGTGGTTCTGATTCCTATTCCCGTTTTGTACCTTCCTTCCACGTTTGTACGTGGAGATCAGAAACGTTCTGTAGAAAAGCAATTATTTTGAAAACTGATATTATAACAAATTTTTTTTCATAATATAAGTTTAAAATGTTACCTCCTTTCAAGAGCTTTCATTTCATGCATGTAACACTCTGACATAAATATTATGATTAGATTTAATTTATCAGCTATGATGAGGCCCGTTTTATAAATTTGTTTCATATTTAGAATTCAAAGGTTTTTTTTATATCATGTCTATTTTTTTTTAATTTTTCCGGAGAACTTGTGCATTGTACTAACATTTTTACGTGCAAAATTCAGATATATGTAATTATTTAGTTTACTTCACATTCAATTACCAAATGATTACAAATCTGAATAGACAGGCTCTGGAATTTTTCGATATAAACCGACATCTATTCAGAATAATTGAATTAATATTTAAATAGAATTTAATATTGGTATATAATAAAGATATTTAGGAATTCCGTCATTATATTTTGCAGATTTTTTTTAATATTATAAGTGGTGTTTTTCCCCCCTTTCTTTATTTCTTTTCTTTTCTTTTTTTTTGCTATGAAATATTAAATTTTTTCCATACTTTTTCTTTCAGAAATATTCGACATAATCAAATATCTGCTTTACAGTGGAGGATATTCAAAGGACTCAAGCTAGTGGAATTGTAAGTGTTCATTATATTCTTCGTTTCTTATTTCTTAAGGCACTAGGAACCTTTAAATAAAAATAAAACCGAAAGTCAGTTGCAATTTATCACAGTTCTTAGTGCAATATATTTTATTTAAAAGCTGCTTTTTGCGTTTTAAGAATTTCCAATGATGAAATGCTTAAAACACTCGATGTTTGTTTTATTCTGATTCAAAGTGCATATGTGCGGTTTATTACTACTAAAAAAATAACAAAAATAGTGAAGTAAAGAGTATATATATCTATGTGAATTACAATATTGTGTACTCATTAAACCAATTTTATTAATGTAAATCATCAACCTTATACTAATAAACTAAAGACATCCCATTAATTATTGTATCAGAATCTGTTTGTCAAAAATAACAGTCAAGCAATTGGAAAATCTTTAAAAAGCATTTTTTTTTATGAAGAATAAAAATGTACAGAAAACTGAATCACTCAGAAAAAAAAATATATATATAAATAATTATTTAATCAAGCTCAAAAATGTGAAGAAAAAACGGTGCTTTTAAAAACACCACGTCAATCAAAGTATAAGTTAATTCCTTAATAATATTTAATACTAATATTTTATCGTAAAAACCTTTTATGATTATTATGATCAAAATAATCCAAAACGTCATATATATTACTTATAAATGTCCTTCGACCTCAGATATTTAAGCTTTTTTACAAAATAAAGAGATGTATTATTTAAAAGAATATAACGTTATTTCCTAGGAAAGTTTTATTTTAAAACTTAAATCTTTAAAAGGGAGATGTAGGTTCATGAGAATATGTTAGAAATACTCATTCAGAATAAAAATCAAAACATCCATTAAATATGATGGCTTGTCGGCTTGTTTCAAAATAAGTATTTAAAAATAAATACTTTTTACATTAAGCAGTTTCGAAAGGAAATAATAATTTAATTGTTAATTAAAGCTGACAAATACTGATTCAGGGATATGAATTATTATCAAAACTAGTTCTGTCATTTCTGTAAATTTAATTTTAATATATCTTTTCTTTATGGCAAGAATTTAATCCCCGATTTGAAGCAAAGTTCTTCTCTATGGATAAAATTGATTGCTCTAATTTAATATTTTTAAACAACATAAGCATTTGAATTACTGAAATTTAATAAAATTATTCGGTATGAAAATTAAATGAAAAATATCCATTTATAGTAATGAAAATTTATTTTAAAATATCTAACTCCAGAATTTCTTAAATAATTTCCACTTATTCCACTGATTCCATTTATTCCATTATTCCATTAAATTTCCATTATTTATTCCATTAAATTTCCATTTATTCCAATGATTAATTATGAAATGTTTATTGTTAAGATGCAAAGGCAAAAGTAATATTCAAATTTCTGGGTCTTATTTTCGTATTTAAATAACATTCTTATATTATATTTTTATAATTTAATAACTTTTTTTATTCATTAATTATATGTTCATTTTTCACTGCTTTTAATAAAAATATAATTTTAGCTTTGTAATTGTCTTTTTTTTAAATTTTAGACTTAAACTGAAATTTTTATTTGGGATCCATAGGCTGTGAATATACCGATTCGAACTACACTTACAATTCTTATCTAAAATATTAGGACGAAATAAGGATTTTAAAACTAAGATAAAATTATATGCCTCAGTAACATATAGTCTTTATTTTCAATATTATTTTCTATTATTTAGTTTGCTTTTCTCATTATTCGTAAAGCCACATACCATATAGTAATAATTATTGATAAATAACATAAATCATTATACATATAACATCATATTAATTAAGAAATAAATATTATTTATTAATATTTTTTAATGTATAGAAGCATAATTGTACGGAATACGGTACTTTATTCTCAGAACCTTAAAGCGCTAGCATCATAAGTAAACTGAATTCATTTTAGAAATACATAAGCCGCTTGAGTAATATAAAACAAATATTAAATTTGCAACCAGGAAAGTACAGTTTCTCTTTTTTGATCAATTCGTTATAAATTAAAATCCTAAGCAATTTTGTGATGCAGCTTGAACCAAGGCATTATTCATAAGAAAAGACAAATATTTGAGGAGAGGTTAACATTTTATTAAACTATAATATATTAGTTTCCGCAATGTGTTCTCGGGGTGCAATTATAGAATACAATAATAATAATAATAATTATTAATATTAACATTAATGAATTAAAAGGTTTCATTGGTGTTGTGATTTTGTGTACATTTATTGGTTCTAATATCTTACACAATTTCTTCTCTAAAAATCGACTGATATATTAATAATGCATCTATAATAAATAAATATTAATATGAAACCCATTTGAATAATTTTTTTTATTAAATCACAGATTTTTTTATTTTAATTATATTTAGATTTTTAATCTTTAGATATATTTTTCTGAATTTCACTACCAGAATGTAGTAAAAAACAGTAATTACTAATTGAAAACTTAGTCATTAATTTAACAAATTATTAAAAGACAATTAAATTTTTTAAAAATTAAAAATAGTGCATTATCTCCAAGGATGGACAAAAGTGTAATTTTTCATTTCATTCGAATAAGGAATTAATGAATCGAATTCTAAATAAACTATTTTTTTAGAAGAAATAAACCTTACAGATGTCAAATTAAATAAAACTATTTAGATAATGCTACATTCATAAATAAATACTATTAATATATTCTATAATATCCACAGCATCTTGAATTATTTCAAATAATTTCAAATTCGGATAGACAATGTTGAAGAATTTTTTGTAAGTTAAAACAGAAGAATGATTTGAAAATACTAATCTAAAAATAATACTGGTATTTTATTATTCAATAAAATGTAATTTAAACTATCACTTATGCTACTTCTTTTAGAAACTAATGAGAGTAGGGAAGAGTTTTTTTCGTGATTTAAAGTTTTCATCGATTTTTAAAATATATATTTTCTTTTTCTGAACCATATTTTCTGATATACTGAACAAATGTTGACATATATATTGAAATATTTGTTATGTATACTTATTCAAAACGAATAATTATTTTTTGAAGTGACTTTTCTTTTCAGATAAATGTTATTCATAAAAGGAATTCTGGTATATTGTATTTTAAAATCAGTTAAATTTATATTCATAGTTTTGAACATGAATGAAAATATATGTATTTTGTAAATATACATCTTCTAACGTATTTACTATAATTTATTCAGAAAATGGCATGTCTGAAAGATTTTTTTTTCTTAATAGTTTCCGAATTAAATTTAAATAAGATTTTTTTAGATTATTGAAAAGAGTCTTGAAACACATTTTTTACGATGTTTTAGCAAAAATATTTAATAAAGCTATATTAGAAAAAAATACATTCCATTCCACAGAATATTTTAAAACAAATTATATTTTTTCTACCCTATTCTTTATCTTAGAATTTGAAGCACAATATGAAAGTTGAAAAAAATATATAATTTTGAAAGTTTTCATTAAATGTTAACGAAATACAAATAAGTAAAAAGTATCATTATAGTGTTTATTGATAAGTTGAATTAACTGTATACTTTAAAAATACTAGAGGACTATTTTACGATATATTTCATAACTTACAGTTGAAAGTTTTATTTCATAACTTACAGTTGAAAGTTTTATAACTTAAGTTAGTTAAATTACTCGACACTTCAGTTAACATTCCTTGCAAGAATATCCTTCCATACGCAATATGGAAGATATAAGCCGTTTATTTGAAATTGGGACGTCCATTTTTGAAAAAATGGAGATAATGGTAGTTATAGATAAAACTTGTTATGATCTTTTTATGCGTAAACAATTTAAAGTTTAAAAAAAATCAGATTCTAGTATTTTGGAAATGGGAGTTTTGGCTCTTAATAGTATTGAAAATCTGTTTATTTTGAAAGTGGTGCTAGTTCATCTTAGATTGAAATTATTTTTGACCGAATATATTACAGTAAAATTTAGCTCCGGATGCTGTGTGGCGAAGCAAATGTGGCCGTTTGATATCATGATTTAAATCTGGGACGTTTCTATCTATCTTTGATAATGCGAATCTGTGGTTGTACAGTATTTCATAAATAATAAAACGTATATCTTAATGCTGTGTTTCGATAATAATATGTTTTCTTACAATACCGATTGTTCAGTCCAGTGACAATGAAATAAATATCATTGATCACAAATTTTTGTTATCAGATCAATCAATTTTAACGAATGTCATGATTTTGGAGTGGTAAAACTGAAAATCCGGAAAACCAGTTCCTTGTATATTCCCTAGGATTACTATAAAGCAATACCAAATTGTCGAAGACGTAAGAAATGTTCAATACATGAAATGAAACGTGGATATTTATTTTCAACCCAACCTCTGAAGAAAACGGTTTTTAAAAGAAATAAAAATTCCGATGGAGAAACCGTAAATTATTTAACTATATGCTGGATCAGATTTACAAGGGATATACACCATACAAAATGTTCTACAAAACGTCGATAGAACGAGATGCTGAATTTAAAATTATCAATTTGCCAACACAACGAGAAAGACCAAGTAATTTCAGAAATATAAAATTATCTTTTATGTATTAAAAAGGAGATCTATTACATCTGAAAATGCAAGGACAAGATGGATTTATTACCATATATATACCTCCATTTCATCATGAACACTTTAAAATGTTAAATCTTGAATAAAACGCAATTTAATTATATCTGTGTATAAACTAAAAATGTATTATTTCATTGACATTTTTAATAAAACTGAATTGTTTTTTGTTATGTTATATTTTCTACAAGAATATTCTTTGTTTTGTTTCACTTTTTATCAAATGAATAAATAATTATAAACTTCTGAATATTATTTGGTTTTTATTATTAAAAAAGGGCTGATGCAACTGAAATATTTCCCAATTAAATGAACGTTTACAATAATTCATTAATTTTGAAAGTTAGGCAAGTCCATTTAGTTATAATAAAACTCTTATTATTTTAAGTCAGCAATATAAACACTATTGGGTTATAAACTTACATTATTCTGGTACCACAAAATATAAAAAATATATCTATTAATACTTACCAATATTTTTAAATTTATTGAAAAGTAAACCTTTAAATATCTCGCAATAACAAAAAAATGGGCTTGCCCCATTTTCAAAATAAATGGCTCATATATAGTTCAGGCATTTTCTGAAAAAGTAATTCAGAATAATAATGAAATTTCTTGCTAATTCAAACTATGCCGAGAAATAACTTCAAATTATTTTTTTAAATTATGCCGAGAAGTAACTTCTTTACAGTTAAAAGAGTGTTACTCAAATGTTATTATTTTTTTGCTCCTATTTGAAATATATTCGTTTATAAAATAAATTATGAATTAAACGTTATAGATCCGTTTGTAAGGTATAATTTAAAATAATATATTATTTATTAGACTAAAAATCCCTTCGTTCATTCAAATTTATTTAATTGATTATAAAACAAATGTAATCTTCAACATCGAGCAATTATTTTATATTTATTTAAATTATAATTCAAATTTTAGCTTTACTACAAATCAGCAAAAAAAAAAAAAACATCTGTCTTTTTATTAAAGTTTTCTCTTAACATTATAAAATTTCGCTTGAATGTTTTCAAAATCTTGTTCTCTTTTTACCTCATTTCATAAAATAATATCCCTTTATTTTCATTGTAATTTATCTAATAAGAATCATACATGCTATCATATCTTATGACAAATATTCTAAACATCGACAATATGCCAATTCCTTTAACAATCTCCAATTCTATGGATGTCTCCATGCTTACGTAATCGATTGATGTGTCGGCCAGTTGTATACTAGATTCACACTTCAACGAAAATCAGTCATCGCTTGGTATCTATATTATACAAATATTTATTGGTTACTGCAAAATCTTCCAACATTAGCTGTGCAATGAGTTTAAAATTGTTCAAGAGTTAATTATTTGAAATTATTACGCAACAAAAATAAAGTCAAAAAATAAATAATAAATCAGAAGCAACAGAAAAGGATTCGAATAAATATAGAAGAATCGAAAGAATCAAAGACAAGAAAATAGTTTTGAGGGGGGGGGGGGAATTCCAAAGTTAATTAAGATTCGCAGCATCGAATGTAAAACATAAACGGTTAATCACAGTTTTGCAAAATTAACTGATATAAACAAGCATAGTAGAGTGGAACAAAAACGGCCTTATTTTTTATTTTTTTTTCAGATTTTGGTTTGGTAATAGTTTGGAAGAGCTACATTTAAGATTCAAAAACAATTTTTAAAAATTTGTTTGAAATATTACATTATCTTGAGATACCTCAAAGAGCTTGAAATTTGCAATATATATATATATATATATATATATATATATATATATATATATATACAAATTTTTTAAATGAGCCTTTAAAATTTTTTTAAAAAATTTAATTAAAAAAATAAAAAAAAAATGAAAACATTATAAATTTTAATAAAATATTTTTATGAAATTTTCGTTCATATAACGTTACAAAAGATGATTTAAAATACATATGTAAGCGTTACAAATGGAACAGAAAAAATTAATAATTACAACGTATAATAGAAGAAAAAATGTTATTTATGACCAATTTTGCGTTTCTTACTTCTGGAAATTACAAATGATTACAAATGCTACAGCTGCAAAATGCTTATTTCTATTTCATTGCCACATTAAACTGTTTTTTTTTTAATTAAGTTTGGCATATCCACGCGTGAGTCAATTTTTGCTCTTATGTATCCTTCTCTTGCGACTGAACCACAGACACTTTGAGCCGATTCGGCCTCCAGTTTCCCAACTCTTACTGGCTATAAGGAAGCCGGGGAAAGTCGATACCCAAGTCCCCTATACTATTTGTTTCAGTTTCAGATTCTTTCCGTATAAAATCTTTCAGTAAAGTAATCATTTCTTAACGTAATCCTTTGCATAGAAGTTTGTCTTTGGAACTTTAAACTTCCTGACTCTGTCTTTATTTTCTGTTCTTGCTTTTAAAACACGTTGTAAACTAAATTCTCTTTGTATTTTACGCTCATCACTTAGTATGGACAAAATGATCGTATTATTTTCTGAAGCATCAAAGTATCCATTTTTTTGAATAATCGTTCTATAACTTTCTTGAGATCGTCTGAGAGATAGCATGAATATGAGATAAAGTTGAAATAATGTTTGGAACTATGAGTACACGAAGCTTTAAGTTAATATTAAATTTCACAAGTACCTACTAATTTTATCTCTTTTTGTCTATTTGAAGGATCTGGTTGATTTGCTTGTTTTTGTTAAGTACACTTTTGTTCTTAAAAGTTGCCATTGTCGCCAGAAATTTTCCTGTTACCATTTTCCTGTTAGATCGTTGATCATTTAGAAACTTTTGCTCCATTACTGGCACTTCTTTTTCTTTTATACAAATCAGCAATATCAAATAAATGTTTAGCTTCTTCTCTAAATTCTATGAGGTAGGAATCACATTTATCGGAATAATTTTTGCTTGTAGACTTGAATAAATTCATGTATTTAGCATAATAAGCTTTTATCATTTGTGAAATTCTTTTGCTATAAGCAACGGGAATAGAAGCTCTTCACTATATTTGTTCTATCATGGCAACTGAAGTGTCACACATTTCACTTAAAGATGGATCCTTCTCTGAAGCAATTCTGAGGTTATGCCTAATATAGCAGTAGCACTTCATAACAGATTCGAAAGTAGGGAGTTCAAGCAAATCACTAAATTTCTCAAAAATAGAACGCTTCGACATTTGTCTTATCTTTCATAATTTAGACTGAGCCATTTTTACTCTCAGCAAAGCACACGTGCACAAATTAACAAATCAGTTACGCTAATCAGTTACACAAAAAAGGGAGCGGAAATCACAACTCAACTGATCTCGACAAAGCTACTGATTTGAAGCCAGATCTGTCGTTGTCACCGAACGCATACAAGTCTCAACCTGAGCAGTTGTTAGCCCTCAATAACAATTGTTCAGGCGACGACTCAGCACTATGCCAGGGCAATAGTAAAACTGTTTTTATACTTTTATTCATATGAAAACGCCTATTTAAGGCATTTTATTTCATAATCAAGGCATGTAAAAATCCTTAAAAAGCTGCAAAGCATGTGTTTTTTCTGAAACTGTAACGTCCTTGCGGCAACTCTATATGTACTCTAATATTTTTTTGTTTGTCTTATATATACCAAAAGGTAACTTTTCCGTGCTATCACAAATTAAAAATCAAAATTTGATTGTTTCATAAAAAACTGTAAAATATATCAAAAATTTCCTTTTTTAAAAAACTTTAACGTCTTTGCGGCGCCTCGAAACCTACTCCAATATTTTTCATATTCATAATTAATTTTATCTACAACAAAAGGCAAATTAACCGCACTATCACAAATTAAAAATCAAAAATGAATTTTTTTTTCGTTCACCCTAATAGAACGATCTAGTTTTGTTTAATTATATTAACGTCCCGTTTTAAAGCAACAATAGGGCTATATGGGGATATACCTCATAATTTTGAACCCTGGTCAGACGACGAGGGCGACACCTGAGCTGACACGTTCCACTCTGAAATTCCGCACCACACCAGTGGGAAGAAGGGCATTTCGTCCCGACAAATTTAACGTGCACCAGACCCGCTTATATGACGATTCTTCAATAGAATGAGTCTTTTACCTGAAACCCTCCGTTTCCGAAGCCGAACCCTTACCACCAGGCCACCGCGACCTGCATAGAACTAGCTAATCCTTCCAAATAAAATTAAGACACCGGATCTGCCAAGGAGTTTAATGTTCCTTACAGGAGTAGAGAGACACACTAACAGCTGAATGTGCCTGTTTCTTCTGTATATTTTGAGCATCCAGAAAATATTCATACATCACGAGAAGAAGCGTTAATTCTGAGACAGACGCATATTCTCATAGAACGAATACCTGAGTAAATGTTTATGCATTTCACGAGGTTTGAAAATAACAAATACATTTCATAGATTTTCAATAATATAAATGAAGAAAAGATAGTTAAATTGAAAGAATATATGTGTAAATATTTCTACTTAAAACTCAAATATAAGCCGCATGGATAAATTACAGTCAATGGCAGTTGCATTTATTTTGATTTTTCTAGAAACGTGCATTGAAATTTTGAGATATATGAATCTTACTTCTCTTCCTTTTGGCCAGTATACCAAGAAGGTTATTCGCCTAACTATTATAATTAAACTCGTGCATTTTATTTATTTACTTATCTTAACATAAATGCAATGTGTAGTTTCAAATATACTGAAAACACAGAATATACAATATACACAATACAAATATGCAGAAACCTTAATGTGAAGTTTGCAAATATAAAAAGTTATTAAAATTGCAGTTAAATAAAAATTCTAATTAAAGTTCAAAATTAGGTATTTTTCTGATATTACTTACACAAATTACGCTCGAAAATGTCACTTATCATATAAAATGAAAAAGTGTTTTCTCTTTAAATCAGAAGATAAAATTGCGATAAAACTTCAAATTCTGAAACATAAACAAGACTACAATTCAAGCCAGCAATTTTTGTAAGAAATTATTAGACTCATTATTTGAAAGTTGATGGGTAAAATATTATGAAAATTATGTAATTTATCATGCAACCTTAAATCTAATGAAAATATTTCATTTATACTGTTATAAATATTGTTATTATGGTGTTACAAATTTTCCATTAAATAATATCCGTTTACATATGCAGAAATATTACATGCAGGCTACATGTGAGGGCTTATATTCTGTAAACCACAGATTTTCCAAAGAAAAATTTATTATTTCATTAATAAGATGTTCTACCTGAATTAATTTTATAGTTTGATATCAAATCCCTGAAATATGGAAAAATAATTAGGGAAAAACTATATTTTAGAAAGTTACAATATTGCATCCGTTTGGAAAATTACACTACTTTTGTTCGGTTAGGAATATGCTACTTTAGGAAAATCTACTTTCTTAAATATTACTATAAAGCGGTAATCATATAGAAAAAGGTTTGTTTCTGGTTCAACGGTTTCTTGCATTTTGAAATCTGTCTACCATGCAAGCGAAATAATTAGGTTGTTTCTTGTCATACTGATTCTACCTAAATCTATACTCTTAATAAATTGCAATCCATTGCTTTTAATTTCAATTAAGAATTCAAAGCAGCATCTTAGTAACAGACATTTTGCTTTAATTTCGTTCATGCAATGCTTCGCTTATGCTTTCTTCTTATGCAACATTAGAGAATGTTTTATACAGTTCTTCATAATTATTGCATCACTTTTCCTGGAATGCGTTTGCATGAAATGTTATTTTAACAATTATATTCAAAAGCTTTATCTCAAATCTCTTTTACGCTTTTAGCAATAAAATAAAAAGTTAGAAAAATATGGGATTCTCACATTAATTTTTGCTAAATAACAATTTTTTAAATATTTTATATAGGGATATATAAAATATAGAATTTTTATGTTTTAATGATCGTCCATAATACCTGAAAGATAATGAATGCTTTGCGATATTTTCTTTTATAAAAAGCATTTGATCTGCATTTAAATTTTTCTGAGAAAACAAGAATCCAGGAAATTAAATTAAATTAAAACAATCGAGTGTAATCGGGATTTTTTCCTTCTTAACTTTCGTTGTATCCCTGAAATAAATTTTAAATGCGAAATAATTATAATAATTTGATTTATTTAATAAATAACAAACATTATTTTTGTGTAAACATTATATATTAAATTACTAGTATTTTAATAGTATTGATTAGTAATTTTTTTGTACTTACTTAAACAATATCAGATATATATTTTCGATTCCACAATTATAATAACGAATTTTAGTAAAGAGAACAGCAAACTCTTAATATTCTTGGCAAAGTTCACAAGGCACAGTACCCTGCCCACAGTACCCTTGACTTTAACATGAAGTAACTAAATATACTTCGTTTTATTTTCTTTATATAAGAAAGGGCATTTTATGCCTTTCTTTTCAAAGTACTGACTCGAAATTCATATACAGATGAAAAATTTTGTTCACAGATCATAACAAATCAAAACCTTCACTTTTATCAAAGTCTTGGTATTTTATAATAATTGCTTTCAAATACAATTGAATAAATAGACATACTATAGTCACTCAATTGATGAATTTTTTTCTGCATCCTTATATATGTCTACATTTCTGATTATGAAATTATATGCCAGATTACATCTATCAAGTTCTGTTTGTTTTATGATTGTACACACACAAAGAGATGAAACGACAGAACTTTCCTTAGATGCATGTAGCCCAAAACTTGACAGAAATTTATAAATCTGGAGTTAGGATAACGTACTGTTACAAATCTGTAATGTTGCTTCCCAGTACGATTAGTACAATCATTGGAAAGACCGTTTTACATTCAACTCTGTTGGATGCTGATAGGATACCCGGTCAGAGATCCCAGAGCTTGACGACAAACTTGGCGATTTGATAACGAATTTGGCGACAAAATAGATAATACAGAAATCTTCCAAAATTATGGCAATAGAGCCAATAGGAACCGATATATGCTTGACTGTTCGAGAACTTTTTCTGCCGTGTTTCGCAAACTATAAAAGGCCGTGCGAACGATCTGGAGGCAGTATTTTGAGTTTAACTCTGATAGTTGAACGAGATCTCTCCCTGAGTGCTTCGAACAGCTTATCATTGTTGTGCTATTTGCATACTGATGTGTATTGCTTGCGTGCATCTCGGCTGTGAATTTGTTGTAAGAGCCTTCTTGTCTTCGTATTTAATAAAGTCGTCATTTGTAACCGAGGTCTGTGCGTCACAGTCTACAGACCTTATGTTTTAGTGGAGGAAATTTCGTAATAATACCAAATGCCATTGATTTAGCTCAATACCCTTTTAATTTACTGTGCTCACAAATAAACATAAAAGGTATTGAAAATATGTTTTTTGTTGAAGGAATTATAAAATTTAGGTATCTATCAGAATCTCCAATACCTTTTTTTATGAATACAATAATTTCTCAATGCATACTAGAAAAATAATAATAATAAAGTACTTCTTTTAAAAATTATTTGTAGCATCTTTTGCTTTATAACGATGACAATCTGTTGAATAGTTTCAGGCTGCTAAATAGAAATCCAGCGAAATCTTTTGAAGTCCTCATGTATTTCATAATCAATTGTCAGAGATAATTTCATTCTCTATTTTCATGAATTCTGGTGTAATCCATTTACATAGTTTTAATATAAAAAATAAAATGCGAAGAACAATGCAGCTTATAAATATTGTTTAAACATTTACAATACTTCATTCTTCAAGACATTCAAAATTTTAACTATCAACACAAAAAGAACTTCTTCAAAATACTTGTTCTGAAATGAGATTTAATTGAAGATGACATGGATGATTCTCCTCCCGCCCCTTCATTTTCACTTTGCTGTTTTGTCTGTTTTCTTTAAAGAAAGGTTTTCTTTCTTTCTAGTTTCTGCCGATATTAATGCTTCATTCCTTTTATTTATTTATTTTTTCGTTTTTTTATTTCAAGTATTTTTTTATATTACCGATCAGATAAATACGCTTTTTTATCCTTCGAAATACTTTTATGAAGCTTTTATCCAAACAAATTATTTGGGCTTTATGATTGAGAAATAGTTTGTTGACTTTTTGACTGAACCTGCATTGCGTACTTATCATAATTCGTTTCAGGATTTTTCTGTTTATGTTTTACACTTTGAAGTACTAAATATTTGTTTTTAATCTGATTTTTTTTCGTGTAACACAAAGGCTTCCCATTAATAGTTTTATGAAAGTTTTTGATTCCTCTTTTTTTCTCATCAAATCGTCGATTTCTTTGAGAAAAAAAACTTTAGATAAACAACATCAAATATAAAACATTTTTTTACATCTTTGTCTTGTCGCTATATATTGATTAATAGACTTCAAACTCAAGAATAGTTTGATTGGATTGTATATGTTGTTCCTATAAGTCAGAAATATTTTATAAAAGTTTTTTTTATAAAAGTAGTTTTTTTCCTAGCATTCGGAATGCGGCGTTTATTATAGTAAGTTTCTTTCTATAAAATAATTCTCATAATTTTCTACAAATTTATCATTTAAAAAATTGGTAAAGTAATTCACATGTCATAAAATAAAAAAAATAATTAAAATTATTATGATATACACCCACTCTCACAAAAAGCAAAGAAAATTAACATTTCCACGCTAAAGCAGGTAAACAATTATTCTTCCATGACAACATTTCACAATTACATGAGAGATTCAAACAATTCCAATATTTAAATTTTAAACTAGCTGTGCCCATTCTCGAGTTATTGTGTCTCAGTCTAATTAAATTTAAAAGAAACATATGCTCACGCTTCTAATGTGTTTAATTTCATAATGCTTGTAGGTATACCATTTTTGTTGTTCTATTATCTGTACAGATATAGTGATTGTCGGTTTGACAACTCTAGAACAATCAACATATAATTGTCCACGTAAGAGATAATACATGTCTAGATCTAAATCGCACTATTCTAAACATTGGCCGACAACTTTGTTGATGGTAATTGCAAACGCCTTTTGAAATAGGAATTTCATTCTCTTAAATTGAAATAGCATATTCGTTAGAATCACAAGAATGCGAGGAATGAGGATATTATCATCTTTGACAGGGCCTGGCAGGATTGTCTCTTCTACAACCTTTCTCATTAATTCTTTTTACTGTAAATCGCGTGCCATTTGCAAAGCTGTGATGACATGCGACTTACATTAAAAGCTGGATGACATTTCTTAATATAAATGACCTGCCGATTTTCAATTGCAGTAGGTGGAGGGACATCTGTGGCAGATCGAGTAAATTCAAAAATTCTGCTGGATAACTAAGCCCTTCATCTTTTTCTACAGCTGTGTCAACGGATTTGTATGTGATTGTTTCATTTCGAATGTTAGACCAAATAATATTGTAAAGCTCGTAAACGTGTTTGTGCTTGGCTGTTAGAATAATTCGTTCACTAAGCAATTTTAATCTTATTATGAGTTAGAATATTAAGAGATAGTTTTTCAATCAATTCTTCTTTTGACTTCGGCAAACTGCAAAAATTATAAGGAAATGAAATTCGTCTTGATGTAAGATTAACGAACGCCTTTCCTTTCCCAATTTCCGATAACTGATGTGAGAATATCTCATCCAATCGATCGGTTTGTACGCTGGAAATATATATTTTTGGTTAATTTCAATGTGTTTAAGCATTTCCACAAAGTAGAGTATTTCATACAAACACTATGCTATGCACTGATGTCACTAATTAAAATACAAATAATATTTTCTTGAAATATTAATGCGAAATAATATCCGGTAAATAATATTAATGCATTCCCTAATGGTCCCAAATCTTGTCATGATCGATCAAAAGCGTCCAGCGATTTTTTTTATGCGCCAGTGTGCAATCATAATGAGTTTGCATTTCTGCTATACTTTTCCAGTGCCGGATGCTTTGGAAATATTGTACGTGGGAGTTCAATAAATTTCGAATTCAATAGCAATTTCAAAGCCAAATGATGCTTCCGCCTAAAAGCTCTTCGGACATTCTGGTAGCAATGTTGTAGATTTTACATGCGACACAAGATCTAATACACTGGTGTGCAAAACTTAAGCAACAGGTATGTTTGTTGCCATAACTTCACGAGAAATCATATGAGAGACATGAAATTCAGAAATGAGATGCAGCATTTTGTTCTGAAAGAATGACGAAAGCATAGTTTCGCAGAAATGAATACAATGCATACAGTATGGAATAAACCAAAAAAAGGCTTTATTGAACTCATAGTATCGTTACACATGATTGTCTGTCCAAGAGGAAGAACAGCAAGTAGATATTCCTTAGTACGGTATATGCCATCCCCTTACTGCAATAGTTGCTTCGCACCGTCTCCCCATACTCAGCACCAGATTGTCCAACAGTTCTTTAGGTAAGAGTGCTCATTCCTCAATCAGCATTTGTTTAAGTTTTCGAGTGTTCCCAGGAGGATGTAATCGTGTCGCAAGGCGTCTCCCCAAAGCATCCCACACATGTTCTATCGGATTTAAATCAGGGGAGCACGCCGGCTAATCCATTCGTGTCATATCTTCACTTTCCAGGAGCTTCTCAACAGCATTCCTGTGTGGCCGTGCATTGTCATCCATAAAAACGAAGTCTGATCCAACGGCACCTCGGAACAGACGCACATGGGGAAGGATCACCTCCTGACAATAGCGATCTCCAGTTACAGAACCTCTGTCGAAAACGTGGAGCTCAGTCCGCCCGTTCATCATAATGCCTCCCCAGACGACAACTCCAGGACCCCCGAAACGGTCTCTTTCCGTGATGTTACCGGGATGAAACCATGTCCCGACCTCTCTCCAAATCAACTGGCGTTGGGAATCGCTTCTAACATCACGGAAAGAGACCGTTTCGGTGATCCCGGAGTTGTCGTCTGGGGAGGCATTATGATGAACGGGCGGACTGAGCTCCACGTTTTCGACAGAGGTTCTGTAACTGGAGATCGCTATTGTCAGGAGGTGATCCTTCCCCATGTGCGTCTGTTCCGAGGTGCCATTGAATCAGACTTCGTTTTTATGGATGACAATGCACGGCCACACAGGACTCATGCTGTTGAGGAGCTCCTGGAAAGTAAAGATATCACTCGAATGGATTGACCGGCGTGCTCCCCTGATTTAAATCCTATAGAACAAGTGTGGGATGCTTTGGGGAGACGCCTTGCGGCACGATTACATCCTCCTGGGAACACCCGACAACTTAAACAGATGCTGATTGAGGAATGGGCACTCTTACCTCAAGAACTGTTGGATAATCTGGTGCTGAGTAAGGGGAGACGGTGCGAAGCAACCATT
Organism: Argiope aurantia; assembly: GCA_026543865.1. Lineage (NCBI taxonomy): Eukaryota > Metazoa > Arthropoda > Arachnida > Araneae > Araneidae > Argiope > Argiope aurantia. Next base: position 151,779 of record JAPMOR010048969.1, on the reverse strand, counting down.
GCAGTAAGGGGATGGCATATCCCATACTAAGGAACATCTGCTTGCTGTTCTTCCTCTTGGACAGACAATCATGTGTAACGATACTATGAGTTCAATAAAGCCTTTTTTTTTGTTTGATTCCATACTGTATGCATTGCATTCATTTCTGCGCAACTATGCTTTCGTCATTCTTTCAGAACAAAATGCTGTATCTCATTTCTGAATTTCATGTCTGTCAGATGATTTCTCGTGAAGTTATGGCAAAAAACATACCTGTTGCTTAAGTTTTGCACACCAGTGTACTTTCTTATTTTCAGAGTGAATTGCTTCCAGATTCAATATAACTAAAAACGTTTTACCAGTTGCTTCACATCCTGGGGCACCTCGAAGTGAGGATGAGAAGCTACAAGCATGGTAGATGGTTTCTGCCACCCTGGATGGTACATGAAAAGGTAGGGGTCTGCTCCTCCCATCAATGATGGGACGTAGGGAAGGGTTGTACCGTGGCCCGTGATGGCCCTTAGGACTCAACCACAGTTCCTACTAGTGTTGTTGTAGCAGCGGTCTGGTCATTCAGATTTTTTATCTGTGTGCCTTGATATCTATGTGGCAATGATGTGAATTACCTGTTCCTTCTGAGGTATCAAAGAAGATTTCTCCAGCCCCATTATCAGCAATTTGCATTATTTGTATTAAATGTACTTCTTGATAAAACTTTAGATTACGAATATTTGATTCCTCAGAAGAACGTGTTTCAATTTTCTCCAGAACATATTTTTACATTGAACAAGGAGGAATTCAATAATAGAATTTTTTTTTATTGAGAAATTTTCCCTCGATTTCTAAGTACCAGTCTTCAATCATTATTAAGTCTTCTTAGTGGTTTTCTTATATGAAATCCATGTGTATATTTTGATTTTTCTTGCATATTCGACGAAGAACTTAAGGCATGTATTATTTATGTTTCTCCGCTAACTCTGTAAGAGATAAAGAAGAGCAGGTAGCCTATATGATTGCAAACAATGCACGATTTTATTTGAATGTGGTGTGTTGCACATTTCATTAATGCATGGATCCCAGTATTGAACGTTTTCAAATAAATTCAAGGCTGGATATACCCTGCGAAAACTAGCATATTTTTATTTACATAGATACCATCAATCGTAAAAACAATCTGTAATACATTAGAAAAAAATTAAGAATTTTAGACAATTGAATTTCTATTATCATATCAAATATTGTTTATTATTTTAGATGCTGATACATACGGATCTTAAATACAAACATATTATTTGGAAAATATTAATATATATTCATATGCACTAATACAGAAATATTCCTTTTTTATGGTAAAATTTTAATTTTACAATAAAAATATATAGTTAAATATTAGGAAATTATTAAAATCATTAATTTAAATATAAGGATAAAATTTTCAATATGGAATAATCAATTTATAAAAGAAACGCCGCATAAATCTTTTCTTGTCTATTAAATTCTTGAAATTCCATCTATAATGGATACATAAACATAATGAAATATCACAATAAATATACAAATTCACATTGAAAAATAACATACCAAGAAGGGAGCATTGGATAAAAATGAAATTTAATACACAATTATACAGATGAAAGATTCACTTGATTCTGAAGTCAAAACAATTATACAAATACAGTGCACTTTCAATAGCACCTCGGACCACTTGCTGCTGCAATAATTGTTTCAACAGGGTACGGCATTGTGTTGATTAAACTTCTGATGTTGTCCTGAGATAAATCTCGAGTAGTCACCTTCATATCATGTATAGCTTGACACAGTGCATATGACGTTTCAGCTGGTCCCAATCATCCTCTATCGGGGACATGTCTAGGATCTGGAAAATGCCTACTAAGCGCCTCTCTCCACTTTCTAATTGCAAAGTGTAATTGCTGCTGTGGAGTGTGCGATCGTCTAATTGCTGTTGCAGAATGTACGGTCTTACATATTAGCACCCATCTTGGATCATTTGTATATCATATTATTATGTATTTATTTGCAAAGTTCCACGATTGTATCTTTCTTCCTTCTTCGTGAGCTATTTTCAATGTTCCTCTATGTATATTGTGATACAAAAGCTTACGTAGCTGACTCACATATATGGAATTTGATTAGTATTTACAATGAGCAAATAGATATATTCCTTTCTATACGTTCAAAATAGCTTGTGCACTATTTGGGAAATCAGAAAAAATGACGAAAAAAGTCAAGTTTTACTTTCCATCACATATCTACGTATAACGAAAAGAAATACAGAGATCTGCTGAAATTTAATATATAGTATTCCCCGATGCGAGTCACCTTTAATTTTTGATACTTAGCTATATCGTTCTCAAGAGTACAAAAATATTGCTTTCTTTTGCAAATTTGATTTTAATTAAAATTTTTAAAAAATATTTGAATTGTATTTTTAAAACTTTTGTAACGTTGGTATATTATCTTGATAAAATTTCAAATGTATTTTCTAATAAATTTGATTCATTATAAATAGTTTATAATTTCCTGCAAGCAAGAATTTATCATCCATCTTTTTAAATAAAATTCTTACAAAATGAGAATAAGAGTGTTTATAGTTTTTATTTATTATTCTCTCATTAAATATTCTATTGCATTCTATGAATGAGTCTAATGAAAAAGGGAATTTATATATTAATTACAGACTTATTATATATTGTCCCATGAAATGACATACTAATTGTTTCGAAATTTAATATTCCATGTAACAGATAACATCTTAATGCCATTTTTTGATCATTATCTTTTGTGAAAAATTAATGTGGGATGCAAAAGGGCAGCTCTTACGAAAGTTCTGCAGCTGTGGCATTCCACATTGAAAGAAAAATACTTCAATGCGGCATAGCATAGAGCGCAAATATGAATAATTGGTTCCTAATGCAAGCCACAGAGTACAGTAAACTATTTCTGCCAGACATATATAATACTATTTCAGTAATACCAAAAGGGTTTCACAAATTCAAATGCATATTGAAAATGTCTAAGGAATCTGAATAGTATAAGTAACTGAATAGAAGTTATTGAATATTAGTTCAGTTTTCACTACTGCAAAAATTTGAATGTAATCAACTAGTTTAAGGGAGAATGAATTTATTTCCTCTGAAATAGAATTTTCCGTAAAGATAATATGAGTTCATGACACTTAAAATAGGTTTGATTTCAGTTTTTATAACGATAAACAAAAAATAATTGAAAAAAAAGCATACATTACTTGTTTTTTCTTAAAAATATGACATTTCCCCCTTTATTTTTATTGAATTATTTAACTTGTTTCCATCATCAACATATTCGGCATCATTTATTTTGATTTCACCATATTTCTAGGCAAAAATCAAACTTGTAATTATATATACATATATGAGTTAAATCATTGATTATCCGATTTCAAATAATCATTGATTTATTTTATAAATACCAAAAACGTTCCAATATGTTTGTTCCAAAATCTTTAAATAGATAACGGAAAACAAAATAATTTACTATTCTAGTTTAATTGACGAGATTTAAACTTTTTGGGGCACAATTAGACATGCTTATTCCATTTGTTTCTTTAAAATTTTGTTTGCAGTACATGAATGCATATAATTTTCGAATAAAAATAAATAAAAATTTGATTTGTAAATGGCGTACTAAAAACCATAGAAAAATTATTTAAAAAAAAGAAGAAAAAAAAGAAATTAATTGAGAATGAATATTCAAAAACTTGTTTTTCTGCTAACTGATTAATCTTGCAGGGTTTCTTAAATAAATTTTTATTTTACATAATACGGAATTTTTTCCATTTAATTTTAACATCAATTTAATAAAATTATTCCAAAGCTTATTATTGAATATCCTGTTGTCATTTAGCGCCACGTTGACTCTTCAAAACCTCTAGTTGACTTTAAATACTATTAAATTATAAAAAAAAACATAAAAAGTTACAAAGCTGATTCATTGAATAATATCCGCGAAAACACAAAAGATATTTTTAATATTTTTTTATTAATCTAGTAAATAAGGTAATTAATTAAATTCTTAATAGTATATTGTAAATTATAGATTGATAATTATGGGGAACTAGTTTTTAAGACAGTATTTGTTTCAATTTACTATGAATAAAATATATTGAAAGTTTCCTACAGATTTTCAATTACAGTATTAAATATATGAAATATATATGTAAATATTTAAATTCAGATTAATTTCTTATACGCTTGTACACTTGTAAGGCCTACATAATTTATCCACTACCACAGTTCCCGACAGATATGTTTCTTCTCTCTAAATTTCGACTATAAAAAAATGTTTAAGCTATGAATTTCATTTTTTGTTATAAATTGACAATTAGGGAAGCCTTTTAAAAATTATGCTAGAATTAGGCAATTGACAATTATTTGAACAACTTATGTATTTGGAACAGTAATAGAGAATTATTGCAAAACACAATTAAATTTTATTAATTTATTATTTTTTTATATTGCCAGCTGTCTCTAATACTGATTTTTTTTAAACACATCATTTCATTATTTTTTTGTACATATCTTTTACTTCAACTTCTTAATTCTAAATGTACGTTATTTATCGTTAATTTAGTAGAAAAATGTATCTAATTCCGCAATTTCTAACTGAAAAATGTTTTGATAAAAACATTTCTTTTTCTTCTTTCATGAACTTTCGACTTATTTTAAGATTCTTTTATTAGATAGATATGAATTTAACTTTGGTTTTTTCCCTTTAAAACTGAAAGAAGCATTATTGGAACAGCGGTATTGGGTATTCCTAATTTTTTTTTTTTACCTAATTCTGGTAAGATATCCAGAATGTTAGCATTCATTTTAAGCCCATGGTATTTCCAAACTAGTGAGTGTATTTTTTATAGAAAACGGATTTATATCAAAAGATCTTAAAATGTTTGGAGAAAAATATTACAGACCTTTCAAGCACTTATTTCAACTCTTACACCGATGTTGTGTGTTTGAAAATATCCAACAACATCAATACACAATAAAAGATAAATTGTTGATATTTAGATAGCTCTTATTTTAGTTTCTAAAGAAACTCATCATGATGTCAATCGTATTTGAAAAATAATAATAAACACACACTCAAATATGCACACTCACACACATATAGTGGTGGCCAAAGTTGTGGACGCTTTTAAAAATCGTTATGTTTTCTAATTTTGTATGCTTACAGAAAATGTTACATTTCACAAAATGTAAACTCTTGCATATCATTTTAAAGCGAATTAAATGCTGATTTCAATACAAAAAGCAAAATTTAAATATTTGCAATACAAAAAAAGTTATTCTTACTTTAATCTCAATAATAAATACAATGGTGAAATGGAGTGTAATTTCGAACTTTCCTGGCAAATCACTGTTCTTGTTCTGGGAACCAATCAAATGTTATTAACGGCTAACAGAAGCTGACATCATGTTTAAAGTTGGAACAAGTTATTATTGTGCTTTTTCTGTAAAGGTATGACTGTTTTTTATGTAATTAAATTGCAAATTAGAAGTTTTATAACAATTTTTAATGTACAGTTGGAATTTTTGTAAATATTTCTAATATTTTGTCCAAAATCAATGACATCAAATAAAAGAATATATTGGGGCTCCTAGAAAAAGAACTAAGATTATTGTGATACATGAATGTGGCCTTTCCTATGCTGAAATTACAAGACAGGTGAGGGGTTCAGTGACTACATCTGGAATTCGAAAATTTTATTTACGATATCAGGGGAAAAATTCAATAAAAAACAAAGCAAGAAATTGCTGAAAAAGGTGAACCACATCTGTTGATGACAGAAGAATATAAAGACTATGTCTGAAAGATAGAAGAGTGTCATCAGCAGTCATCAGAAGTCAAATGAATGATGCTGGCATTTATGTCAGTTCAAGAACTACCAGGAGAAAATTGTTAGATGTTGGATCAAGAGGCATAATTGAAAGAATAAAATCCTTATCTCAATTTAAGCAGTTTACAGTGGTCAAAGGAACGCATTAATTTGGCAGATGATCAGTAATTACAAGTTATTCGGAGTGATGAAACAAACATATTGTTTTTCAGTAGTGATGGTGAAAATAGGTAAGACATAGAATAGGCGACGAACTACATCCTAACTGCATTCAGGTAACTATGAAGAATTCAGTTAGTGTTATGATTTGGTCATTCATGTCAATAGACGATATTGGTCTCCTTCATGTTATCAATGGGACATTAAATGCAAGAAAATACATTGATACAATTCTAGAATCAAAATATACACCTCCCATGAATGATCTATTTAACAACAACGCACCATTTATTTTTCAGCAGGATTCAACTCCTTGCTTTACAGCAAAAATATCGAAAGAGTGCTTTAGTACAAAGAGCATTGAATTGTTATCATGGCCAGGAAACAATCCTGACTTCAAAATTATTGATAACTTATGGCACCATGTAAAAACTCTTGTACATATGAAGCGTTCGTCAAATAAATGAGAATTAATTGAGGCTGTAATTGTTTCCTGGCATCTTGTAATAACAAAGAAAGAGCTTAAAACTCTAGTCAGCTCAATGAAATATCAAATTGAAGCTGTAATAAAAAATAAAGGTTACCCTACTAAGTATTGATAACACGTATTGAAATCAGCATTGAATTCTCTTTAAAGTGATATGTAAAAGTTTGAATTTTTTGAAAAGTTATATTTTCTGTAAGCATACAAAGTAAGAAAACATAAAAATTTCCGAAAGTGTCCACAATTTTGGCCACCACTGTATATATATATATATATTGGTACGAATCTGTAATTTTGCTTTCCAACACGTTAGTTCAATCATTGGAAAGACCGCTTTAAGATAAGCTATGTAGGATAATTGGGAGCCAAGATCACTGATCGGGCGCCGAGTCAGTGATCTCAGAGCTTGGCGACTCAGAGACAAACTAATTATCTGTAAAAAGATATTTCACTAAGAAAGAGGATAATTATTATAATTGAGGATTTCCCTTTGAGAATTAAAGTCTTATACGTTAATAAATCATCTGACTAAGGCTGAAGTATATTTATCTAATGAAATTGTCATTTGATGTGTTTTCTCTGTAGATTGCATTTTTAAAATAAAATGTTTTCAGTATTTTGATTTTGAGTGCTTTTAGTAACTGTACGCCAAGTGCTACTGATTAATCATTCTTGATATGATAAGCGGTACCTCCAACGCTTAATGAGAATCATTGCAGGAAAAATTATTAAATATTTATTTCCTCAAAGCGCAAAATAATTACTTAATCATTAGCATTATAAAATAAACCTGCATTTGTAAAAGGAATAATTTTATTGAGTCACATAAACGACTTTTTCAATTCTAAATCTATGCAGATATTCTAAGACATGACTTTTAAAAATTCCACTGGGAAATAAAACTAAAAACAATGTATTTTATATTTTTTCTATTAAAATGAAATTCACAAACCAAAAGAATAATTTTATTGAAAACATTGATTTTCTACATTTATTACCAAAAGATAAAAAAAATGTCTACCGGTCACACTTTGACGCAATTTTAGTTATGATTTGAATTTCCGAGATTTTTTCACTTTTCCCTGTGTTGATTTAAATTAAGGATGTAAACGACTTAGAATCAAAAGAATGTATAAATTCTGGTCATATTCAAATAAAGGAATATGATGACAAATAACGGAATGACTCACCTCATTCAAGTCTCGATATTTATTTGGCAGCGATTCATGGTCATCCAGAATAAGAATGAATTACAGATTTAAATACAGCGAATAGATTTTTTGTATACAGCTTTCAAACTACACATTTTCGAGCGCGTGTGCAGAAAGCACCCGTTTCATCCAAGCATTCCCTAAGAATGCCAGTCTATCAACAAAAACAAAAGTTCAACACTCTGGTCTTTTCATTGCGCAATCTGTTGGTGTTCGAGTGAATCACCATCCTCCGGGGACTGGCATGTCGGCACCGGTAGTGCAATGAGTCTGTTAATGGCTCTGATGGAGTACGAAGTAGGGCAACTCTAGGGATACCATCAATTTCGGAGATGATCTCCAGGACACGCGCGAGTGGCCAGAATAATGGAGGCATGTTGTCAGTTTGAATAATGACCAGATCTCCGACACTCAAAGGAGGAGAATGTTGATGCCACTTCCGTCGGGCTTGCAAATGGTGAAGGACGTCTCTAGTCCATCTACTCCAAAATTGATGTTTCAACTTTAAGAGTCTTTTCCATCTGCAAGAAAGACTAAGATTTTGATTATTGATATCAGTTCCTTCAGGAAGCTCAAGAAGAGGTTACCCGATTTGGGAAATGCCAAGGGGTGAGAGACCTGAGATCAGCTGGATCATTGGAAAGTGGTACTAGAGGTCTTGAATTAATACAGGCCTCTATATGATATAAGAGGGTAGACATTTCTTCAAAATTAAGCAAATATCCTTGACAAGTCTTAAAGAGATGTCTTTTTTCGAGTTTGATGGATGATTCGCAAACACCACCGATATTGGGAGCATATGGTGGGATGAATTTCCAACTGATGCTTTTCACAGTCAGGAAATTTTGTACATACTGGTTTTGGACTGACTTGAATAATTGCTTTAGATAATTATCTGAACCAATGTAGTTCGATCCATTATATGACAGGATATCAGTGGGATGACCTCGTCGTGCTATAAAGCGACTAAGTGGGGCTAAGAATGCTCTTTCAAAAGGACAAGATTTTTTTATTCGACTACTTGGCAAATCTCCCATCTTAGGGTTTGAAGGTTCAGAATTTAATCTATAGCAAACGATACAACCTTGAGTTCTCGACGAACAGTGGAACGACCATCAGGAATACAAAATTTTTGGCGAATGAGAGATGAAACCAATTCTGGTCCAGCATGGAGACTGAGTTGGTGAAAATGTCGAATTATAAGGGGAGTTAGATTACGCCTTTTGGGGATGACTATCCGAAATGTTTGATCATAGGGTAGAGTCGGATGTTTAGAAAGCCGACCACCCACTCTGAGAATCCCATCTTAATCCAAAATATATTTAAAGGGAGTAATTTACTAGATTTGGGCATGGGTCTGTTCAATTTGAAACATTTAATTTCTTGGTAGAATTCAACTTGCTGAATGAGTTTAACTAGATTTTTAAGTGAAGACTCTACTTCTGCTTGAAGGAGCCCTACTGATTTAGAGGTTGAACAGGTAGCTTTACAATTTTGAATAAAACTTTTAACCCATTCGATAACTCTTATAAGTTTGGTGTAATTATGAAAATTTGAGTATCACGTCATTCAAAAGATTTCTGTCCGCATTTACGGAAGTAGGTTCCGGCACGGAGTCTGACTCATCTAAGTTGGTAGTTAGCACTTCTAAGGACGGTACAAGAGGATGCAAATCTTGTTTGATCCAATCAGTACCATTCCAACAATAAGATGCATCTTTGAGTTGCTCTGGAAAAAGTCCTCGAGTAGCACAATCGGCTGGATTAAGTTTATCAGGAATGTGATACCAATCAGACACTGAATTTAAATTTGAGATATTATTAACTCGATTTTGAATGAAAATGCTCACTTTCTCTTGGGGATTTATATTCAACTTAATACGATTGTTGAATCTGTCAATAAATATCTCTCTTTTATGGGAAAAGATAGTGCCTTTTCGATGCCAGTTATTAGCTCAGCAAGTAGAAGTGATCCGCAAAGTTCCAACCTTGGAATAGTAAGCTGTTTTATAGAAGCAACACGAGTTTTAGCAATTACGAGAGATACTTGACTCTATCTAGATTTCAAATGGACAACGGCAGCGAATGCTTTCGTAGATGCATCGCAGAAACCGTGTATGTCAGAATATTGTCGACTCCCAAGATTCGAGGAACTGAAATCAAGTTTAGATCATAGCTTTGTTGTTTAAATTTAGTCCATGTTTCTAGAATGGTAAGAGGAACAGAATCATTCCAAGCAACTTTCGATTTCCATAGTTCTTTCAATATAATTTTTAATATGATTACAGAAGGCGTAAACAATCCCAGCGGGTCGAATGTTTTAGCAATAACTGATAGAAGTTGCCTCTTTGTATTTATGATTTCTCCATCAGCAATTCTAACTTGAATCGAATCTGTTAAAAGATTCCAAAAAATACCTAATACCGGCTGTTTTACTTCTTCATCGCACAACGAATGTATAGATTCTTTAGCTAACAAGGATTTATCCAAATCTTTCAAAATAATTTTATGGCTACTAGACCATTTTCGAAGAATAAATCCCCCCTGATTTCATTAGGTTTTGAATTTAGGGAATAATGGCTTTCGCTTCTTCAGTGTAGGTTCCTGCCAACAAATCGTGTACATTCGGAGGGATCTTTTCAAATGACCAGAATTTATTTGACTGGTCACACAAAGTTGAATGCAGAATCGAGTTAGGCATTTGTGAAGTGTAGATTTTTCCAGTTAAAATGTATCCCAATTTAGTTGAAATTGCTGCTGGAGTTCCTGAAGGTCCAAAAATGGGAAGTCCATCCTGGAGGAGTGCATAAATGTCTGCACCTAGCAAAATATCAATTTGTGGCGAAATATAAAAATTTGGATCAGCGAATATAAGATTATCCAGATGCGGCCAGTGTTGAATTTGAATATCGAAATTCAGGAGAGGTGAAGTCACTTTATTTACAACAAGAGCACTAAGATTAAATGATTTAGATGAGAGTGAATTCTACCTGACAACTATGTAATGAAGTTTCTACACTAACCTCATTAATACCAGTTAATTTATGATTGGTGTTTTTAATGGTAAATTTAATTGATCTGATGACCTTTGTGAAATTAATGATAGTTGTGATGCATTGTGAAGTAAAGTTCTGCATTCAATAAATTTTCCCTTGTGATCTTTCACTTTTATTACGGCCGTTGAGAGAAGAACAGAACTATTTTGCTGACTCGTTTGAAGCTGAAATCCATTAGAAACAGCTACGACATCCGGAGTACTGTCCGTCTCAGTTTGAAGATTTACGTTAAATTTATGCAGTAACGTGTGACGTCGATTCTTGCAAACCTTACATCCGATATTTATTTTGCAATTGTCCGTCTTAGGATTTATACGAAGACAATTCCTAGAACAAATTCTTTCTATTGCTTTCAATCGTTCTTCGATTTTCATTTGATTAAAAACAGGACATTTATAAAGCGGGTGATTTGAATCTCCCTGACACGAAAAACAAGAAAAAGAATCGTTTTTCCCCTCAATTACTCTATGAACTATCACTTTTTATTGTCTGGTCTGCAACCCTTCGACTAAACCGCCACCTCCTTTCAGTTTGACTACATTTTCGACCATCTGGAAATAATTTCTTTTCAGGGGTTAGGTTTCCCCGCATTTGTTTATGTTTAGCTGAGCTACGACTGTCTAGAGATCTCGCCTCTCTCTCCATAAAGGCTTTAAAGGAATTCAGCGACGGAAACGCATCAGGATTCAAGGTCAAATCACAGAGGTGAATTATCTCGTCGTCCAGTTTCGAAACGCAATGATTGGTTATAATCAGCTCAGTTAATTCTTGTACTTCTAAACTCAAAACACTTACATTTCTAATATATTTATTACAATTATCTAGAATCTCGAATAGCAGTTTAGATGAATTTGCGTTTTGTATTTTTAGATTAAACAACTTATTAATCTGGCAATTAGCTAACTGACTTTTGTTTTCAAATCTTTCGCATAACAATTCCCAGCAGTTTTTTAGATTTTCTTCCCGAATTGGGAATCCACGAATTAATTTTGCGGCATTACCTTTGGTAGATCCGAATAAATGTTGCAATTTGTCTATTTTGGATAATTCTGAATTATTAATTACCGCTGCTTGAAACAATTCTTTGAATGATGTCCAATTTTTCCTGTCTCCGTAAAAATGCGGCAATTCAAGTTTAGACAATTTTTTAGAAGCCTGAATTTTGGTATTTGAGTAACCACTAAAAAGTTTGTAATAGTAAAATTTAGTAAGTTAGTCTAGAGAGTAAAGTTTGTTACTAACAACTTGACTTTCCGTTTTATTTCTAAGTTTAGTGTTTTCCAAAAGCACGGCACACTCAAATAACACATCCTGAATTTCCAAATATTTTTCAAGTTTCTCTTCACTGTCATTAACATTTAAATTCGAAAAAGAATTTTCTAGTTTTTGCTCATAAGTATTCACTTTCTTTTTTAGTATATTGAATAATGCATCTGAACTATCTGCGTTTTCAACTGCATTTTTAATTCTCTCCTCAATTCTCTCAATTTCTTTACAGACAGTACTGAAATTTTGAATTGCTTTTAAGATTTTCGATTTGGAAGTCATTGTCCATCGGGCTCTGCAGCTAAAGCCGGACCAAAAATGTTCATTTAAATTAAGGATGTAAATGACTTAGAATCAAAAGAATGTATAAATTCTGGTCATATTCAAATAAAGGAATATGATGACAAATAACGGAATGACTCACCTCATCCAAGTCTCGATATTTATTTGGCAGCGATTCATGATCATCCAGAATAAGAATGAATTACAGATTTAAATGCATCGAATAGATTTTTTGTATACAGATTTCAAACTACACATTTTCAAGCGCGTGTACAGAAAGCACCCGTCTTATCCAAGCATCCCCTAAGAATGCCAGTCTATCAAGAAAAACAAAAGTTGAACGCTCTGGTCTTTTCATTGCGCCATCTATTGGCGTTTAAGTAAATCACCATCCTGTCTCTCTTTAGTCATGTTAACGGCATGCATATGAGTTTTGATCTTTCTTTAGATTTATTTCAAAATCATTTTTTTTTCTTTTTAATCGTTTTTCTGATTAATTTATATAAAGCAAATTTTTCTTTAATTAGAAGTCGAAATATGCGAATTTGTCTGGAAAATTCTTCATTACTTACAACTAAATGCATGTCTGTTAATTAAGCTATGGCATTTATGAATTTTGATGATCCTAATCTTCCGATTTTTCAGTGTACATTTCTGTACTACAGATTGTTTTTAATTTTCTTTTTGACATTCTTAATTTATAATTCCCCCATTATTAATTTACTAGTCTGTATTTAAGTACATTTTTTTGCTTCGTACTTAAAAGAAAAAAATAATAATAATAAAAGTTATTTTCCGTGATTCTCTCAGCTTTGCTCTGGCTTATGTTTGAAATATGTTTTTCAAAAATCCTAGAAATCTTTCTTTAGGATATTTTTTTCTCTTTTTTATTATAAGTTCTTACCAATTTAAAAAAAAATGGCATTATTTAGGTAGCTAATTATTTTGGAATTTCGAAATACAGAATTAAAATCTTAGTCTGTGATGAGAATACAAGAAAAGCGTTATATGAGATATATTTTTTAAGCCTTTCTAACGCCGTGGGAAGTATACTTTCCACCAAATTTATCAATCTTTGTATGAAATTGTGTTGGTTGGCATAAGTTCTGACAAATTTTTTTAGTAAGTCAGAAACTTAGATGCTTCAGTTCTTTATCTCAGACCAAATGATGTGTCTTGATTTGTTACTTAATTATTAATTAACCAAATTAATTAGTTAATCAAACAAAATTTATCTAATAAGCTAAATGAATCCCTTTTCTTTTTCTAATTTCAAACCTAAAAATATTTTAACATAATATGACTAGAAAAAAATGGCCCTTTAAAGGGTTAAATTAAATTTTATCATTTATTTCTCTTGGAAATCTGTATTTTAATGTGGATAAATACGCTGTGGGAGCACTGAAGCATGAAGGAAAACGAAGACGCGAGTGCCTAAACTCTTCCAAATATAGGGCAGCATAACAAAAAGAAACATTCTAGTTAAAATTGGAATTGCTTTCATGCGGGGTCATGAAAGGGTTACTAATACCATTATTTCAAATATTTATTGCTGTCTTCAGAGCAACTGTAGAGATAATGTTATAGCCCTTTAAATGAGAGTGACAATTTTTAATCTGTGAATGAAGGCAGAATATATAAGAAGAATATTAGTTTCAAATCTTCTCAACTGTGACTACCTCAGGCATAAAGTACAAGAAATAGTGCTATTTGATAGACACATAACTCTTTGATCTGTACAGGGTACCGACGCGCTCAAGTCCACGGCATCATTTACGGCTTATTTGACTACTGGATGGCAAAATAGATGACAAGACGATTCATCTCTGATCGTGGAATTGCAAGATTGCAAGGATAGGTGGAATTGCAAGATAGTAAATTTCCAACAGCATTGCGAATTCGAGAGCAATAATTTCCTATTTAAGAATACCACAGCAGATGAGACATAGGTATATTATTTAATGTAGGAGACCAAGTCTCAGGTTTATCAATGACATTCGAACATCCCGGATTACTTTCCGCAAGAAATTCCAATTTATTGCAGGCTACAAAGAAAATAATGCTAGAAATGTTCTGGAAAATTCAACCCCCCATGACTTTCTTTCCATTCTATTGACACTCACAACGAAAAACTAATTTTATGCAAAGTTCTACATTTCAACGCAGCATTTTAAAACATTTAAGACGAAGGTAATTGTTTTAATCTACAATGCAAGACCCCAAAAATCAAGGGACACTACTAAACGTATTAGTCTTCACGGATGGAAAAAATTGGACCATCCGGTCTCTAGTTCCAATTTTTACGCATGATATTTCTTTTTTTTATGAGTAGAAGGCAGCCGTAGCAGGACTTCACTGGTAAAGAAACAAAAAATTACAAAAATTCGTGAATAATTCTTGAAATAGAAGTGCGCCCAATAAGAAAGAAAGATTGGTTACAACTGATTTCATGGAAAAACAAATTTATCAGTGTCAGTAGCGACGACAAGAAAAAGATGCAGATATTTAATTTTTAATAATGACAATGTGTTTTCTCACTTTTTTATATAGCTTTCTGTGAAATAAAATGACGAAAATTATTTTTGAGAGAATCTTGAATCTGCCAGAGAAAAAACTCTTGATCGTTAATTAACAAAAACTCTAATAAATAGGTGATTTAAAAAAAATTCAGAATAAAAAAAATCAGATAAACTACAATATAGTTAATTTGTTAATTAATTTATCAAGAGAGTGTTATTCATAATTTCGTAATGGAAAATGAAAATAATTTAATTCATATGGAAAATATTTCCAGTTGAAATTATTATTATTGCCCCCCCAAAAACATATCTAATAAAACTATACAGAGACATATGTTACTAGCCATTTAGATCAATCTTGTTTGATGAGGCTATTAAAAATATTAAATTATAATATAAATTTCCTATTCCTTATCTAAATTTCTTATTCCTTATCTAAAATTGGTGATATAATCGAAAAACATCAATGTTATTAAGAATGCATAAACTAAATCATCATAGTCATTTATTTTTCCCTATAAAGAAATAAAATATAGATATTATCTAAATTAAGTCAACAATATAAATTTCACATTGAAGGAAGAGGCATTATTGTGGAATATTTTATACGAAAAGGATGAATCGGTCAATGAATCCATAGTTACTAAGCTAAATGAATTCTTTAAAAAATATGTAGAACATAGAAATAGATGTTTAATTTATCTAATAATCATATATTAATATTTTTATTAAAATTTCTTGAAGATACTACATTGAATGTAGAATATTGGGCAATATCGTGGAGAAAACATTGCAGAAATATGATTATTTTGTCTTTAAAAATATTGAATCAGTATTAGAAAAACAATATACAGATATTTTTATTGAGTCAAATAGTTCAGTATTTTATGTACGACTGGGGAAAATTCCAGAATATTATGGCTGCGCATCTAGCACAGTTGAGAATTGTGTTATTAATCTGCTTATCTGCAATTCGAATCTCAGCCATGTAACCAGATTTAAAAATTCATATCTTAGTTATATTTTTTTTATATTCTTGGCAATTCTAGATATTTAATTAAAATTTTAGATAAGAATCTTCAAATAATCTTTAAATGTAAGGAAGCCGCAACTTATAGAAAAAATCTCTGTTCTCTTAGACGAATTCTCTGAGAAAAATGTGGACAAATTCTTTGTCACAAGTTGCTCTCAGCTAATAAATCTTGTTTATCGAGTTGACTGTCTTTATGAATCTTCTTTACAATGTCGATGGAAGTGTCGTATATAACTCCTTCATTTAAAAGAAATACCTCCTATATATGGACTTCTAAGAAATGTTGATATAAAGATGTTCAAAGGAAAAATTATCAAAGGTAATAGAAAGAGACAAGTGGATTGTATTGTCGACTACAATTAAGGATCAATCTTCCACTAAAGAAGATTCTAAGAAGACACTTAAGAAGATTCTAGATAAATTCAAGGAATTTTATTAAAAAAAAGGGAATAGAAGAAATTTAATAAACTGATATTAATTAATGTAGGTATTAAATGCAGTATAATTTCTATTTTAAAAATGCATGCCAATATTATCAACATTCCGTTATTGCTTTTTTAAAAGTATAATAAATTTAAGAATCTTAATTTTACGCATCATAAAATTTTATTCTGAATATCAAAAGAAAAAAATAAAAGTAATTTTTTAAATACTCAATTGATATAATAATTTGAAAATAACATTATAATTTAATTAAAATTATTTTTAAATGAAATATTATCTTTAATAAAATACAAAATTTCAAACGAGGTACACCGAAAAATGAAAGCCCATTATGGTGTTAAAATACGTTGAAATTATTTGAGAATGTAAAATAGTGGCAATTCTTTTTAACTTAATTAATTTTATGAAACTTTGGTATTTCGTATCAACTTTTGGCATCATTGAAAGTCTCTTCCATTTCAAACATGATCATAACTTCAGTTACAACTGTTAATATAACTAAAGCTTCTTAGAATAACTGTTAAAAAAAGCCACATTATTTGTTTAATTTTAACAATCCCTATAAAACAATAGAAATGTTTGAATAAATTTAATCATCGATTTCTTAAGAGTTTTTCTTTCAGATTTCAATAGAAATGTTTGTATCTTTGCGACTTATCGAATAGCAAATCGAGAATTCTTAATCAAGGAAAATATACATTTTTATTTTATTAGAATACAATAAATATTTCATATCGAGATTAGATTTGGAATTATTTTTTACTAGCCGCCTTTGGCGACCAGCCGGTTCGCCAATATTACCGCTCGCTACAATTTTCAATTAAATATTTTAAGTAACTGGTCTCTTAAAGGATTCTGAAACAAAATATTTTTAATCTTCAAATTTTGATAGTCATACCAAACTTATACTGTTTAGATCGTTTAATTCAATTTACTATATATATTTTGCTAATTTGTTGTCATTTTCGGCAAAACTTCAACTTTAATTTAAAATGTAAATGATTAAATTGCAATTAATATTAGGATATTTTTTAATAAAACCAAGCGTTTTATTTTATTTATCATCTTTATTGTTATTTATTAATTATTATTATTATCATTAAATGTGAGTATTGAAAACAGAATCGCTCGGTATTTAAGTCTTATGTAAACTACAAAATATTTTTCATAATTTATGTAATATCTCAAACAAAAAATCAACAAAAATTTCTGAGATTCAGTATAAAATTCAGTTTTTAGTTTTACTTTCAAAAGGATTGAAATGAAATCAATAATAATATTTAGTTCCGGCCTATAAATAAATTTCAAAAATTATGAAGTCTAAATCTAATGCAGTAAGGTATCATTTTCTGAGAAATATTCTGGACACACCAAATTTTAAGTAAATGAATGAATGTTTCTATTTTCCACGATCAACTAAGACTTATTTATGAAGCTAATTAATCTAAGGCTAATAAATTAGGCTAATAAAACATCACATACAAAAGTACTACATAGAACAAACACATCAAAAGTAAACATAACATTTCAATAGTTGCCGAAAACAAAAGAGAGAAAAATGCAATTAATAAGCAGACGATATTTAGAAAAGTAGAGATATTTAGACTGGAAAATGAAATTATCTGAAATTAGCCACACTTGCAGACGATATTTACAAAAGTAAAAATATTCAAATCTGAAAAGGAAAATATATGAGTTATTCCATCAATAAATGCCATAAGTTTGTTTATATCTTCATTATTTTATGAGTCATTAAACATCAAAATGGGTCCGGGACTAAATAAACACCCTGTATAGAGAGTGTAAAAGATCATAAAATAATTTTTCTTGGATTTATAAAAAAAAAATAATGATTTAATAAATTTCATATTTGTTTTATTTCCTACAGACACGTGCCGAAAATTATATTTTTGCAGATTTCATTTCCAAAAAGATTTAATTTATTTTTAATTGGAGCTTTAATAAATGTGATGGCAACTTTTTGAAAAAAGCTAATTTTTTCCTAAAATGCAAAACGTGCTTAATTTTAATTTTTATTTTTTACGAAAAAAATTATTGAAAAACATAGTTAAAATATTTATTTAAAAATTCTTTAAAAATAGAAATTTAATTTTAAGATTAAAACATTAGTATCATTTAAAGGATAAATTTTTGATCTTTAACTTCATATAAAAATCTGTTTTCTGCGGTAATATTTTCGGAAGTTATAGCAGAAACACGTCAAAATTTCGCTTAATTTTTAAATAAATAAAATTCTAGTTAAAAATTTTAAAAAATAACCCCCAGGTGCACATTCCCGGCCTCCAAGGTATACACGTGCCAAATTTGGTAGCTGTAGTTTGAATGGTCTGGCCTGTAGAGCGCCAACATACACACACGCGCGCACATTGAGCTTTATTATAAGTATAGATAATAAAGTTTTAAGTATAAATCCTGCAGATGAGTGATAAAATAATAAACACATGAAATAATAGAAAGCATTATTATTAGTGGTTGGATTACTACAAATTGGTTGCAACGTGAGATGGTTGCATAATGAACATGAATTCATTCTTCATGGAAAGTAGTCTCTAATTACGAAAATGTACATGGTGGTGGAAATCGGGCACGGAATTTTGACTCCAAATATCCCCATAAAGGCTCCATAATGTTAAAGTCAGCAGACTGATGGCTCATGTTCTTCAAATCATTTTTGGACGATTTTAATAGTGTGGGTAAGAGCGTTGCCGTCTTGTTAAAGTGGGTATTCTCTGGGAAATAAAATTTGGTGGGTCGGCTGTACCTAATCCCCCAGAATATCGACATAGTGAGCAGCTGTAACTTTTCCATGCATAGTAACAAGCGGCCGAAGACCACATCAAGATATTGCACCGCATACCATGAGGAAACATCCTCCATGTTTCACAGTCGGCAAGAATCAGTCAAGTAAAAATGCTCATGTGAGTGTTCTCCAAACAAAAACACGTCCAATTGTCTGGAATGTAACGAAGGTTGATTCATCAGGCCAAATGACTTGTTGCCACTGTTATGGATTCCAGTTTCTGGATGATGTGCGCCATTGACATTGCTGAAAGGCATGATATAATTTTAACAATTTTTTACGAATTGCAACTCTTCCCTGAAAGTTCGAATCATGAAATTCTCTTCGAACAATTTCTACTAAAATGGAATTTAGAAAATGATTATTTTTTCAGATGTTATCTTGAAGAAAGATTGTTTACGTTTTCGGACAACTATGTGAATCAACATATTTTATCCTTCTCAGTAAGCCTTTTTTCGCTCACTTTTGTGCTTCGCAAGTGAAACGTTATTGCATTTCATAAGCGCTGTCATAATGCCTGATATAGTTCTCTATCCACGCCTCAAATCTGACGCTATTTTCCGTCATCGAACAAACAGCGTACCGAATTCGAACAATAATGCTTTTTTCGAAATCTGACAAGTCAGTCATTATTGAGGTTTACAGAGAATATTGTAGACATTTGCAACACCTATGACTGATGCTCAGAGACTGATACTTTACCTTTCATAACCACTAAGTGACAAATTTGAGTGTCCAGTAACTAGAGTCATGCGTATTTTATTTGTTTTAAATGAGGCATGCCATTTTCATGGGTATTCGTAATATTTTGTCTCCTATTTGTATTTGTTTAAAAAACGCTAATTATTAATATATTGATGATCAAGGTTCAGTTTGTAGTGTTATAATGTCAAGAAAAAAAATTGATCTCAGATAGAAATTTATTTGTTAAGAGAATAATATGTGGACAGTAGTTTGTCTAATCAATTTTTATTCCTGTAATTTTTTATCTTATTAATCGGTTATGATTATTGAACTATAGAAGAAACAATAAAATAAAAACCAAAGTGTTCTTACAAAATTCTTTAAAAAAATTAGGAAATGAATTTAAATTACTAGATATTTTACTTAAAATACATGCAGAGAAAATTTTCGATGGATTTTTTTAATGAAAGAAATATTTTGAATTGTTTTTCGATAAAATAGATTAAAGTAGCTGTAAAATAATCTATTTTTTACATTCGAGTGCATACATTAATGTTTTAATATATTTTTTATATTTTTTCTTTCTAGATCAATATTTTTTTTTACATCTAACTTATATTACAGATCAATCGATGGCAACCCAATCATTTGTAACTGCAGTGCGAAATGGATTCAAAAGTTGGCCAAAGCAGATAAAAAAATTCTGGGTCCTCTTTGGGATCAAGTGACTTGCATTGATCGAGAAAATTCTAATTCTCCTGCGTTATTGATGAACTTCACAATACCAAATTGTGGTGAGTAAATTTCAATGAATAGATTATTTGTATAATAATATGCAAATATACGCACGTTAATAAATAATTGACGAACCTGTAGCAACAATACATGTACCTTTTAATATTCTAAACTATAATTTGTGAATACGTTAGATAATCAGAGCTGAATATTGTGCATAAATGGATAATAATGCATCATAAGACATAGCAATTCTCAATATAGCAGTTCTGGAGTTCCGAAAAATAGCCTTGTTATACCAATTTAAAATTCAGGACCGATATTTTATTATTTGCTCATTCTGTACCTTCTTATCGCTTTTATTTTGTAGTCTTCGCTTAAAATTCTGTTTTTGCTATAACTTTTAGAACTATAACTTAGAGATCTTTAGGAATATTTTGCATCTTATATGTTTAAAGTTCTACTTTAATCGGGTTTTTTCCCCCTGAAAGATGTAATTTTATAAAAATTTCCTCAGATAAATATACCTGTCAATTTTCTCTGCTAAACATATGTCTTTTTTTCTCCTTACAGTTAGCCATATATATTCATTGCTTTTCTTCTATTCGCAGAATTTATTGAAAAATACCAAATATCATTTCAACCTGAATATATTTCATCAAACATTTTTCTTCTCAGAATTCTTAGATATTTATTTGGAAATATAGGGAACTTACAATATAATCATGGACTTTAGAAAGGTTTCAATTTCAATATTATAAAAAAATGCCATATAATTATGTTTTGAATTGAAGAAGCAAGTACTAAATTTTCATTTTTCATGTGATCCATCAGATGGTGCATACATTCATCCTCGCCCTATGGGAATAAAATAAGATATGAAAGTTTTAATTTGTGTATCGAATATTTCAGAATGAAGCGATCCAGCACAAAGCTTTTTATTATTTAATATTTCAAATTCTTCTTTACCCTAGTAACACACATGTATGGTGCAATATTGTGAGATATTAAACAATACTAGCAATATTGTATAATATTGTTGGATATTATATGATATAATATCTTACAATATTGTATAATATTGTTGGATATTATATGGTATAATATCTTACAATATTATATAATATTGTTGGATATTATATGGTATAATATCTTACAATACTGTATAATATTGTCGGATATTAGATGGTATAATATAATATCTCAAAATGCTGTATAATATTGTGATAGAAGATGTGCTACTGTGGTACTTACGTCACAAAACTGGTTATTAAAACAAATGAAACTTAAGAACCGTGCCTCAGATATTTCTTTACTTATTTCTTGAATTTAAGGACACTTTTTTTTGTGTTTAGTTTAGTTATATTAGCTTCCCGTTGTAAAGTAACATTAGGGCTATTTTGGGGACGGACATCGTAATTTTGAACCGTGGTCAGATGACGAGGACGACACTTGAGTTGGCACCCCCCTCTCCACACCACACCACACCAGCGGGAGGACGTCTGGCATGACGGATTTAACGTGCAACAGACCCCCTTACAAGACGGTTCTTCGGTGGGATCGGGTCTCGAACCTTCTTTTGTGTGAAGAAGAAAGATGTGGAATACAAAAGATTTCACAAGATATAGATAATAACATAGATTATACCAGAGAAATCAGCAAATTGAACAAGTCTTGAAGGCGGATACCTTGAATTTTGAATTTTGCATTTCTTAATCAATACTTTTATTATGTCAAATATAATTGAAATCTGCACCGCTTACATCTATTAACGCTAGGATTACCATGAGTTGCCATATACCTATTTCTAACAAAGGGACCAAAATGACTCCTTTCGGTATTTCATTAGAAAAAATATAAATTGGCCTACCTATTATGAAGTTAAAGTAGAAAAAAATGTATACATTCAATATATTTGTTGGGATGTGGTGTGATGAAAAGGCAGTTCCTCTTTGTTTATTTACTGAAAAAAGTGTTTATTTTCTGAATCATGTCTTCAAGACGATCTATTCTTCTACCATCATCTTCTACCAAAACAATGACTCACACGTCTTCTTACTAAAAACCTATAATAACTTCTATCTTTCGGTTTCGTCTTCTTGCTTTTTATATACACGCATTTTACTAACATATACTTTTTTCTATATTTCTACCTATATCCCTGCCCGTCCCTATCAAGTCGTTATATATTTAAATATAAATGTATGTATTCTGAACAATATTTATTCGAATGATCAAAATGAACCCTTTGGTAAAAGTAGGTATACTATATACATTCCTCTGAAACTAAAAAAAGAAAAAGATTATATTTGTGATAATATGTCTTATAAATGTAAGTAAAGAATAATTAAAATATTCTCATAAAATATGACAATACTTTTCTTCAAGAAAATTAATGAAAAGTTTTCTCAGAAGGATCAAAATGACCCCTTGGTTAACCTAGCTTTAAAAAATGAAGCTTCATAAAGATGATGTTTTTCAATATTAGTGGGGAGAAATGGATTACTAAATAGACAATACTACCGGACATGTTTCCGAAATTATCGAATATGTATTCTTTTGTAATGCGCATCTGCATATAACAATGCATTTCGAATAATTATATATTTGTAACTATACGAATATTTTTTTCCTTGAGATCAAAGGCCTAATTCTTCTGCCTTCAAAACTTTATTTCTTATGTTCTTACCATTACTCATCTGCAGAGAATTGCGCATCACTTTTTGTATAACTTTTGTACACTATTTACACATTGTGCCCATAAAATAAATAAAATTTAGAACATCTTTATTATTATAAAAAAAGTGAAGATGTAAATAGATTATAAGCTTCTCGAAGATGTTACAAAGTAACCGGAAAGGCTTTTATGCTAATACAATGTTTCCTTATGCATAGATAATGCATATTTTAAAATGCCGGATTTAGTTGATAAAATAAATTATAAAATTATGTAAAACTACTTTTTCTTTTAATACAATACTTTTTTTCTGTTATAACATTAAAATTTCATATGTTTAACAAATACATTCTGTATGATAGTGAACTAAAAAACTAACTGAAATTGAAACTTTTGCCAGTCAAAGGAAAGTTTAAAAGATTATTTTATATATAATGCATTTCTTTGCAATCCAAAATATATATCAGAGTTTATTTTTAGATAAATTTCAAAAAAAATGTTCTATTTCTCATTTAAAATTATTATTTAACATGCATTTTTTTTTCTATACAGCGTTTTAAAAAGAATTTTATCATAGTTATGATTTTGATTATTCAACATTTATTTAGAAGTTGTTAGAAGAACATTCAACTACTAAGACCGAAAAATATATTGTACTTCAGATTCTACTCATCTGTTCTCCTCAGCATTTCAT
This sequence comes from Argiope aurantia, assembly GCA_026543865.1. NCBI lineage: Eukaryota > Metazoa > Arthropoda > Arachnida > Araneae > Araneidae > Argiope > Argiope aurantia. Next base: position 127,840 of record JAPMOR010048969.1, on the reverse strand, counting down.
TCATCTTTTTTAACTGAATCATATTTAATGAAATCAAATCATTTCCCATCATTATTAATTTATAAAAATAGCCGTGCTTGCCATTAGCATACGATTTTAGACTGTTTAAAATAAATATATGCCATAATGTTAGTTATTTTCAATGTTATGCTCAATGGAATACAAATTTTTATTGACTCAAGTAACTTATTTGTATAATTCGAATCTTCACTGATTTCAATAAGAAAGATATATTCATATATTTGTTCGACGATTTATATGAATGGTGGCCGAGTACAAAGAAAACTTTCAATTGTGTAAGACTGGAAAAATTATTTTCATAAATTAAAATGCAATATTACAAGTGTTAACTTACTAATTTTAAACGATAATTTCTTGTAATAATATTAAACATTCGATGATTATATGGAAAGCTGGATGATTTATAATCAGATTTTATAGCAATCGTAAATTTTCTTTTATAGCTGAATTTTAAAGCTTTATGTTAACATTTTAGAGTAAATTAAGAGTTATATATAAAAATTTTAATGTATAGTATTTAAAACTATACGCTAAATATTTTCCAAATGAAAAACATATAATGGATTATAGTTATAAATATTTTCCATATAACTTTATTAATGTTTACAAGAAAAAAAATAGTTTCAATAAAAACTTAATGATTTTAACTTTAAAACATAGCGTATATAGAATTTACTAACGAGTTTCATTTTAAAGAAAAACAGGCAGCGAAATCTCGCTGTTTAGCTTTCATGAATTTTAGAATTTGTATTAAAATATTTCAACGGTCTTGTTGGCATTGATTTTTTTATTCTTATTACGTTATTCTTATTTACGTCGTTTTATCACATTCATTACGGAATTTTGTTGCTTAATTTCGCAAACAAACAGGAAAAAGAAACTTAAAGATTGGAATGCAAAATATATTTGCATTTTGAGATTAAAAAAGTCGCTAACATGACTATTGAGAGTTTTCAAAAGTACTAACTAAAACTACTATTCCCCTTATCTGGTTTTTTTAGGTGAGTAGAATTTATTGTAAAAATTTAACATATTGTAAAAATTGAGAATTTTAATTCTTTTTTGAGTAAAAGCTATTAAAACCATCATAATTTTAATACAATAAAAATTTAAATGCATATACTATACATAGATACATATAAAAATTAAACTAAACATTTTAATATCAGCTGACGCAATTGTTTTTCATTTTCAAATGATAACGCATATATTATGAACAGAATCAAAAAAATTCATTGGAAACATTTCTAATTATGCTGAAAATTTTGAATTTCATGATTAAGAAAATGGAGGATGTAAAGCCAGTTTAAAGTTTAATTAAAATATTAAAAATGGTTTCATAAATATCGGATAAAATAAATTACTGGATTAATTTGCATATTATCATCTGCTATATAAATTAATCCATTCTTACAAGACACAGATAATGAGCGCGTAATCGATTCATTTAAAAATGAAACCAATGAAATGAATCCTGCATCGTGTTAGAGAATATGCATAAAATGGAATTTATTTTTCATCTGTAACATCACTTAAATTGAATTAATTATTTACAAGAATGATGGCTGTTTATGGAAATATTATTCCTTATTTTGTTATATTTAATACACTTCGCACCAAAAAAAAATTAAGAAAAGTAAGGGAAAAAATAAGAAGAGGAAAGGAAAAAATTATGCGGAAATTTAGAAAGATTTTAAAAACTATGGAAACTATGGAAACTAATTACATTTATTTTTGTTTTTAATTCACCCTTTATAGTTTTACAAAAAGTATGTAACTTATAATATGCTTAAAATGGAAATTATATTCCGCCTGTAACGTCATTTATATTGAATTTATTTTTTACAAGAATTATGATGGGTTTTTTTGGAAATATTCCTTATTTTGATATATTTAAACTAAATAGTTATGTTTCTTAATTTAAGACACAACTTTCAATCATAAATTTCTCATACGGATATTGATGATGTAATTTATCAAAAATGTTTCTTGAAATTTAAATCATTGGTTTTTCATTATGAAATGCCCGTGTACTATTTTACATTTTAATAGATGCACGTGTTTTCAAGCATAACTGTTGTGTATTAATCTTGCAGCTAAGTGTCTTTTAAAAAAATGATTCGTTTCCTTTAAATATTTAATCTGTTTTGATTATGTATCTTTATCCTTTTCATTACAAACCAAACAAAAAAATGAAGACTTGTGTTACTGGTAATTCTTCGAGGTATTTAATAGAATCTGATTGGAAATTTTGTTCACTTATATAATAGCACACTGTGGAATACTTGAAAATGAAAGAGTCACCCTTTTGACAAAGAACGCCCTTAATACCCCAATTTCTATAGCTGTTGGAATTCCCAAATGCCCGTGGAAAAGATTCAGACAACAAAAGTTCCATAATCGGTAAGAAGAGGAGAATGGTTCTTAATCAAGGGCCAACCATAAAAACCTTTTTACAACTGCTAAATATAGGCATGGTTCCTTTTCTGTTCTTTTAACCTGACTTATCATGGACTTAATCATGGATATTTTAGTAAATATTTACAGAGGCTCCATTGATAGACAAGTAACTATTTAGAAAATGAAAATCAAGGCATGCAGCATATTATTTTTGTTCTGTATCTATATATATAAAGGGGTGTCGAAAGATCTTCAATGTAAATTTCAGTATGCATGCTTTATTGGATTAGTCAGTAGCTCTATTTTTTCATTCAATTCCTACTATTAGTTCACACTCTCCCTATATATATTTATATATCTTGTTCAAATTTTCAATCATTAATAAAATACTTTTTATTCATCCACTCAAATTCAAGTACATTTTTTTTCTTATGTTTTATTCATGTTTTATTAAAATGATAAACAAATTGAATTACAAGAGTAAATAAAGGCTTCAAAGAGATGGACGTACCAAATTCTACAGCTCGCAAAATTGTCCAATATGTTCTTTATATTTTTCTGTCCCTGTTTCAGCATGACCAGATGCTGCAAGAGGATGGCCGCCATCTACTTTTAGACATTACTAGTAAACTCCTCATCTGGTATGACTATGATAATAATTGGTTTCTATTCTTTACTCAGTGCTAAAAGGAAGCATTTGTCAACAAACTGGTAAAATTGTTAACTGGGCACAGATTTGATTCGATGAATCATGATAAACTGATGCATTCATTATATTGTCACGTAGAACTATAGTATAGAACTCAATGACACACACAAGAGGTAGAGCTAAATCAATTTATTAACTGAACTCAGAACACAGTAACTGACAAATCTTCTGCTTTTATATAAGCAGAGAAAGTTCCAGAATACTCTTCTGGAGAGAGTAAGAAAAGTCCAGAACACTTGTCTGGTAAACTAAAGAAATGTCCAGTATCTTCTGGAACATGAAATAAAGGAAAACATAAAAACAAGGAATTAAGTATTTACATATACTATTAATCGCATTGTCTCTAGCGGTATTCGAACCCAGGTCACTTGATCATGAGACCAGTCCATTACCATTCGGCCATGGAGATTCGATTGTCTTTCTTCAATGCTTCAATATGAAGCAACAATGGTTTGCAGTAGGAAAACAACAGATAATTTCATCATTGATCTTTACCAGTTTGAAAATTACCTTCCCAAGGTCTGCACGAAAGTTTATGATAATAAGTATGGATTGTGAATTGATATTAATTAATTATTTCATTCCTGATTTACAATAACTAAGTGCTCAGACTGAAAAACTGTGAATGCAATGCGGTGCCGTTCCACATATAAAACTTCTGTCTAACTTTTTGTAACATGACATAACTATCTAGTACTGACTGATCGTCTTAGTTCCAATTATCTCTGACTTTTATGGATGCCTAATCCAAATTCCCAAACTATATTTGATTTGAAAAATGATATCAAATGTGAGATAAAAAATGTTTCAACACAATTTTAGATTTTGATGCTTTAATAATTACATTTCCGAGGTAAAAAAAATTAGTTTTGTCATTTGAATTTTATTACTGTAACTTTATTGATGAGAGTTAACTATTTTTCATATAATATTTGAGCCATATGAATTTTATTCTTTTTCCATCAAAACACATGATTGCTAAAAGGCCATTAATGATATTTTGAAATAAAATTTAAATTATAATTAATTTCCAGATTTTTCTCGTAATTCAGCCTGTATTAATTTCTCTCTAAAATGTTCTCTTATATCCTCAATATATTCTTTCGCTCCGAGTGAAGGGATAAAAATCCTTAATTTTTAGGACATTCTTTTAAAAATTCTTAAGATTTCCTTTCCTACGCTGACACGTGCAAAGAAAATCCCTATGAAAATCTCATAGTAAAATCATTGAGGGGAAAAAATATATCTTTTTTGCAATTGTATCACGATATAAACGGACGTCAGTTTTAACATCGCTTCTTGTACATAAAATCTCTCCTGTAGTGTAATAAATCGAAGTTAAAATTTTCAAAAGTCTCTTCTTCTCAGCAACGTATCTGTTAATATATATATATATATATATATAATATACAGGGTGGTCAAAAGAAACTTCCCCTATATATGAAACCCTGGCGGCCTATCCGCTCAACCAATCAAACCAAAATTTCATGCATTGTTGTTTGAAGATATGCGCTGGAGATTGTGATGATTTTAAAAAACACAGGGCTTACGGTTACAGTGAGAGAATTTTGAAATTTTCGAATGACAACACCCACTTTTTCCTTGCGCAAATTGATCAGCGTATTGAAAAACCACAAATGGCGTCGGAACGATTAACATGTGACGTAAATTGCCGCCGTAAAACATATGCAAAAAAGTTCATTATAAAGGAATAATGACAACACAGAGAGGAAAGAGAAAAAAAGTTTTTATTGGAATGGAAAATTACAGGTTTTCAACGTGTTCGTCTTCACAGGCGACAACGCATTGCATTCGGGAGATTGTGGACAACAATGTCGAACGTAACATGAAAGGAGGAATCTGCATAACTTCACGTGTTATCGCATCTTGCAATTCTGACACAGTTTCAGAATTCCGTTATTCCTGAATTGCAGCAACGAAATGTCATTAGTGACATTGTATGGATTCAAGATGGGGCTCCTCCACACGTCACCCAATGTGTTCGACCATTGCTGCAACAACACTTTGGTGATAGAGTCATCTCTAGTAACTTTGCAGTTTCGTGACCACCGAGATGCCACGACACACTCCTATGGATTTCTGGTTCTGTGTTTATCTGAAATCTAAGGTGTACACGCCTGGTCTACGAGATGTGTCAAAATTGCAAGATGCCATAACACGTGAAGTTATACAGATTCCTCCTTTCATGTTACGTTCGGCATTGTTTTTCACAATCTCCCGAATGCAATGCGTTGTCGCTTGCAAAGGTGAACACGTTGAAAACCTGAAATTATAACTATCCATTCCAATAAAAACTTTTTTTCTCTTTCCTCTCTGTGTTGTCATTGGTCCTTTATAATGATCTTCTTTGCATATGCTTTACGACAGCAATTTTCGTCGCACGCTAATCTTTCCAACGCCATTTGTGGTTTTTCAATACGCAGATCAATTTGCGAAAGGAAAAAGTGGGTGTTGTCATTCTAAAATTTCAAAATTCTCTCACTGTGACCGTAACCGTAACCGTGAACAATTTGTTGTTTAAAATCATTACAATCTCCAGCGCATACCTTCAAACAACCATGTCTGAAATTTTGGTTCGATTGGTTGAGCGGATAGGCCGAGAGGGTTTCATATATAGGGGAAGTTTTTTCCGACCACCCTGTATATTATGTACGTTAGTTATATTTGACATGAACGAGTAGCATCTAAAGTTCATTGATAAATAAAATACATAATCCAGGAATGAATACATTTTGTAAAAAAAATATTTTATTCTAGGAAAAATTGAATTCTTGGATGAAGTTTTCATAAGACTGAGAATTTCTATTTTTTTCTTATAAATTATTGGTTTAAAATTAAGTAAATGGCTTATTTTAAAAGATTGAAGTCAAATTTTGGATAACATTTTTATCTGCACTTTGATGCAAGTCAGTTTGAACTAATATAAATTTATCCGGAAATGGGCTGGAATATCTCCACTAATAATACTGCGGAATATAGTAAATGTTTATCTATCTGTCATCACTTAAGGCCAGAACGATTGAGCTATAGCTAAAACCTTCGGCCCCGTCATAATTTAAAGAGTGATACTAAGTAACTACAAGTGATGTTTAGAAATTTAAATGTGTCTGAAATCATCATGAGAAAACAAAAAAATCTGAATTAATATTTGATTAATTAGTAATTCAAGAAAATAATTCATAGTATTCATTTCCCTTCTCCAAAGTATACACGTACATTGCATGTTTGGTAAATAAAGAGCAAATAGCGTGTCCTATTAAATGCCAATACACATGACACAAAAACATTTTCCTTTATAATTAATAGACACTTATTTATTTATTTTTTACATGACTGCAAATTTGTTGACTTTGTTGAATAGTTTTAAATAAAACAACTTTGTTGAAGCAGATTATAAGTTATGAGAAATGTTTTGTATATTTGAAATTCTTTTTACTAGAAAATTTAATATTTAATTTATATCAGTTATTTTGAACTTCTATCCTTTTGTGAGGTTATAAAAGGTAATTAAATTCCATTATAAGTTAGAAGACTCGTGTCAATAAAGATAAAATCAATTTTAATTATATTATTCACTCTTCCAATTTTAAAACCAAATATATATTTTAATTGATTCTTTCCACAAGTAGCTTGAAATCTTTTTTCTTTTCTGTTATTTAAATAAAATTACTTTTGAAAAAGAAATAAAGTATTCATTTATTCATTACTTTCCGAAATCAGATGGTGAATTAGGAAATTCAGCATTTCAAATATTGCAGAACAACTAAATGTAACTAACTAATTTTTAATGAAATAATTACAAATATTTTGATAACTTGGGTTTCAGAGTTTATTTAGCGTTAATTTGTGTACAATACATACACACAGTTGCCGTTAATTTATAATAGCTCGGATCTTTTTAAGTCTCTAATTAATTACAAATTCAATGAATGAAAATTTATTAATTTTTTCATAAATCTGCTCACAAATGATCCTTTTTTTATTCTTATTGCTTGAATATATTTTGTGTAATCATATTGCCCTTTGACTGCCCTTTGGTGTAATTTTCAAAAATTTAAAGATTTTTTTAATATTTATTAATATTGAGAAGACTTCTTAGATATTCATTATCTGAAAAATAATATCATTTACCATGTTTTGTTAAATTGTTTGTATATCAAACTTTTCAATAAAGGAATTAATTTTAATTTCTGTAAATGTGTTCATTGAATATTCAAATACATGCAGGCATACTTTTATATACAGACATTATATGTAAACATATTTTTCTTATACAAAGTGGCAAAAGATTTCTTATATACATCTTGATTCATACAAAGTGTTATAATATCCAAGAAATATGAGAAAGTGCTACAATATATTGTAAATAATTAACTGTATTACAAATCTGAATACTTATTATTAAAATTAATGTCAATAAACTAAGGATTTCAAACAAATGTATGATCATACAGAATGTCAAAATATACATTTTAGAGAATTAGGTTAAAAAGCTACTTTATCATATAAAATAAAGTTTAAAAAATAAAACTTTGCAATTCAATTGATGTGCTTTCTACCAAATTTTTCTTTTTCTTGGTCGCGTTATAAAAGTGCTAACGCGAATAAATAACACTGAATTAATCAATAAAAATTGATTCAAAATAAATATAAAAGAAAGGTAAAATAAAATGATTAATAATTTCCATTGAAGTTGTCATTACAGTAATGGCTGAAAATTATTCAAAATCTTCATGAATTTTGAAATTCCTCTGTTAATTATTTTTTTACAAAAATAGAGAAAACAAACTTATTAAGATTCTTTTATTCGCAGACTGTATATCAACAGAATAACGAGTTCATACATAATTGTCTTTTCTTCAAATCATTCTTTTATTGATATTAGTAAAAAAAAAATGTGTCATGCTTGCAAACATGGCTTGAAGATAAATGGAAAATAATAAATTTAAAATTAAAATATGAGCAAATTGTACTTCTTCCAACTTCTTGTTTGACTTTGAAACGAAGTACTCTAGTTACTAATTTCAGTGCAATATTATTTCACATAATTTAATTTATATCTTTTTGTATGAAAGTCAAACGAATTCTATATGCATGCAATTGTTCAGTAATGAGATTTCCACCATATTTATTATGTGAAATATATCAAATATTGCCCTTTTTTCAGCAAACATATGAATTCAAATGAAAATATTCTTTATGTTCATTTTATAATTATTAGCTTAGAAAATTTGAAAGTTGAATTTCATACAAATTATTTTATTTCTGCTTAAAATAAGGAGGGATTTTATACAATAGTCAGATTTTGTAATATGAATTCGATATGTTCGATTCGTAAGCATTTATTTGTTTATATTAGTTGTAAAATATGGATTTAAAAGTATTTACGTATAATCAAAGTTTAATTTAGACGATTCGATATTGAAATTTAAATAACAAATTATGAAATGCAGTAAATTAAAAAAAATGTGATTCTTATATTTTATAATGTGATTGAGAAATGTTTTGCTTGTAAAATTAATAAGAATATTAAATTTCATTCGGATATACATCATTATATCCTAAAAGTAAAGTAAATGACACCAATTTAATAGTCGGGCGTATCGAGTTAGCTGTAATAGGCTTGGAGCAGCATGTCGACAGGGATGCCACCGATGATCCGTTGAAATACATCTTTCAGTTTCACCAAAGTGGCTGGGGAGCACCGGTAGATACGAGATTTTAAGTATCTCCACAGCCCAAAGTCCGCTGGCGTAAGATCTGCTGATCGTGAGGGCCACTTTATCTTACATACTAAGCTTATTACTCGGGCCTCAGTGAATATATCTGGGAGGAATGTCCTGATGGTACGAGCTCCTTGAGAAAGGCCCCCATCTCGCATATAACGCATAGCTTTGCTACAAACAAGAACAGCGTTGTCTTGCAAAAGCGTAAAATGCCTCCTGCAATGACGGAACAGGTTTTCCAACCAGATACAGGATAGTGCTCCTCAAAAAATAAATAACAGGAAATAAAGGATGTGGTGAAACCACACCAAGCAGTATCGCGGAGAAAATAGTTGTTTGGTCTTGACTCATGAGAAAATGATGTCGTCCAAATACAATTAATTTGCGTATTGAGGTCACTATGCAATGAAAAGTAAGCTTCATCAGTACACATGATGGTCAGAATTAATTGTGTGTCATATTCAATTTGTGCAATCGCCCATGTTGGAAAGGCTTGTCTTTTATCGAAATCTGTTGGTAGAAATTGATGATGTGTTTATATTTTGTACTGAACTCGTTCGAATGTTCCCTGCAGAATTCGACGGATTGACTTTTTGGAATCACGGTTTTTCACGGTTATGTCCCGTCAGACATGATCCGCACTGACCCCAGGTCCGCCACTTCGTGGATGGTCCTCCACAATCCCCGTTTCCTGAATACGGCTTACTAAATTAAGTGTCACATTCGATGAAATAGGGCTTTTATTCACCTTGAGACCTTTCACTGTGCGGAATTTTTTCAATGTTTTAGTCATAGATAAAAAAAGCTTTAAACACTAACGTTCAATCCGGTAAAATAGTATGTTGCTGACATCTATTGACGGATCCGTTTCCAGTCTTGTGTTTTATAGCTATTCTAATTTTGCATAAATCGTCTGGGTTTGATATGTGTGCGCCATCCATAGGTTAGAATTATTTTTAAAGGTTAAAAACCTAAAAAGAAAAAAAAATTGAATATATTCCCAAAAACTGCAATTCTTCCAAGCATTATTTTTTTATTATGATTTTTTTAAATCTTGCCCGAATTTATGACGCACCCTATATTAGCATATGTTCTAAATTTTAAAAAAAATGTATAAACATTTATTGTGTGATCTATTTATGTTCTTGTATACAAGAAAAAAAAAACTAAAAATAACTTATAGATATAAATAATATACAGGTTATAATTATTTAAATATACCGGTCTGTAAATCACCTTACGCAAAAATACAAGGCAGTTCGCAGTTTTAACCTCATTTACGTCATCTCCATTCTACAGTAGAGTTAAAATAAATAAATATTCATAGAGAAGATTTGAATTTAATCTGCGGAATGAAAATATTTTTCAGAATTAAATTTTGCTTAGCTATTATAATTAGTAGATCATTCATAACAATTTCATCATTTCTGTTTAAAATGGAAATAACATTTTAAACATCAGAAATATAATTTTATAAGCTCTCTATATTTTTTCACTAATTCCATTTGGTCAAATGCAAACAATTTGCTATGAATTTAGGACTCAAAGCGAATTCTGCCTCCACTTACTGATGCCACATCAATTACTTCGTAATGCTCTAAATATTCTCAAAATTTAATTAATTAAATATTTTCAAAATATAAGGGAAATCAATATAATGCAATTATTATTTATGCCCTATGCATTTCTTGCTTTTTCTATTTTGAAGAAATTGAAATGTAATTTTTCCTTTTGATTTTGCTTTGAAAATAGCTGTGAATAAAAGTTTTTATTCCATTTCATCCTCTTTTTTCAATTTATATAAACAATTAAGTTTTTATCCGTGTCTTTCAGAACTTCCCAAAGTTTTCGTCATGCCTGAAAAGATCATCATGAATGAGTCACAATCAGCCGATCTCATCTGCTCAGCATCCGGCGATCCTCCCCTTTCTCTGTATTGGAACACGTCATCTTTGGTGTCTAATCACACCATTGGTGACTTTGAATTGCTTGGAATGATTGATTATGCTAATGGGAGCGCTGACATGCTCAACAGTTTCAGTTTTGATTCAAACGATACAGTACAAGTTTTGAACATTTATGCCTCCAGTGGAGAAGATAATGGATTTGTAAACTGCATTGCCGAAAACGATGTTGGACAAGAAATTGCACAAGTGTTTCTGGAAATACATGGTGAGTGCTTTGGTTTAACTGCTTATTAAATTTTTTTTTGTATTTTTAAATAATATCTGGATCTATCAAGATGAAAACTAGTATAATGTAATGTTAAGGTTTCGATCAATTGCTTAAATATGATGGAAACGATTTATTTCTGCAAGAAATAGATAAGGGTGGTGAATAATGAATGATGATGTACAGTTTGATCTAGATAAAGTATCAAGGAAAACAGGTAAAACAAAAACAAGATATGCAAAACTCTAATAAGAAAAAAAATTGGTTTCTTTAAAAAAAAATGGTATTATTATTTTGTAATTCGGCCTGAAAATCGGAAGATTATCATGATCTTGCATTTTTATAATGATTGGGAATTGCGCATATGATTTCTCAAATACCTTTGTTGTACCTACTTTTATTCCTATATATTTCTCACATTCCCAACTTATTGATAAATATCAAAAATAATTTTTTTCATTGATTATATTACTGGGCATTCAATTAATTATCAGTTACTTTTGGTATTGACTAAGGTATAAGACCGTGTTCGAAATGAAATTTTTGGAAACTTTTGTAAAATACTTATATCTCTAATTTTAAATAGATTAGGAAAAGCACGCATAAAGAAAAAATACATAAATTTCAAGTCACATGTGCTTTGAAAATTGATAGAAATATTTGTAGTAATTGGATTTTGAAGCGTTAGGAAATAAACGTTCATAGATGGCGCTAGACAACTAGTGCGGGCGTAATGAAAAGAGTGATGTCATTCGAGTGTTTGCTCTTGGAGAAGGAGTTACTGAGCAGAGTAACTCGAACGAATCTGCAATAAATTTGTTTTTAAGTTTTCTGTTTGCCTATTTATTCAAAGCACTCACGAACCAGCCACGACATTTGGCGCAGTCGGTAGGATTGAGAATCGAGTGCTATTTTTGACGAACTTGAAATAGAATTTTATTCGATAAAGGTGTGCTTTCGGTATCTATATGGCCTTCCTAGGCAGTGCGAAAAAGGAAGATTTGAAGTTGTTGGCGGAAGAGCTGGGTGAAACTGTTTCATTAGAGATGAAAATTATGGACTTAAAAAAATTAATTACTGGAAGAAAGAATTACGAGGAAGAGTTTGTGAAGAAACAAATGATAGTTATCATAGAAGATAGAAAAGAGAGAGAAGATCAAAAACGAAAGCAAGAAGAACGAGAATTTGAAGAAAGAAAAATTATAGAAGAGCGGGAATTGCAGGAGAAAAAAGCACAAGAAGAACGAGAATTCGAACTTGAGAAGAAACTGAAGCTGCAATATTCCTGTGTACCCGTGGATGTCGAATTATCAACTCCTAAGATAGAACTCAGGCAGGTGATACAGAAATTCCATGAAAATAACAGTGATATCAGTTTATATTTGCTGTTGCTCGAGAGGCAAGCCGAGTGGGCTCAAATAAAACGAGAAGATTACGTATTGCATCTATTAGGATTATTGCCAACGGATATTACCCAACTCATCGGTCGAGAGCCAATCGAGAAAGTTAAGAACTATGACCACATCAAGAGTTTATTAGTGAAACGATTTAAACTCAGCCCGGAAAAATTCAAACAAAAGTTTATGACTCATTTTAAAAGACCGGAGATTACCTGGTGCAATTTTACTTACGAACTTAAAAATTATTTTGAGCAATGGATTCAAGGATTAGAAATAACTACTTTTGAAAGTTTGTCGGGTTTAATCATAACAGAACAGATAATGCGAAAAGCACCTACTGATATTAAAGAACATTTTATTGATGTTTGGTCACAATTCATGAACCCAAACGAAATTGAAAGCAAACTAGATGATTATGAAAATGTGCGATCAAACAGTGTGAGGAAAAAGAAAGAACTATATCAAAAGAATAACTGTTCTAAACATCAAATCTACGATGAAAGAGAAAAGAGACATTTTTCGTAACGGAAATATGTACCCCCGCATCAACGAGAATTCAGAAACAAAAAGTTTCATAAAAACGAAACTACAAATTCAAGAAAAGTAACAAGAGACTGTTACGTTTGTCGATTGTCGCATTTTGCTAGAGACTGCCCAAATAGACATAAAAAATTGCAGTTGAGAGAATCTGCGGCAGAAAAGAAAGGGGAAGACATTTTAACCGCGGAAATTCAGTCGGAATTAATTAATGATGAAAAAAGCTTAAATATCAACCCTTTACAATACGTTGATATTTGTGTGGAACAATAGAAAAATGTAAACACTAGTTGACCCCGGTTGCTATGATACCAGTTTAAAATTTTAAATATGGGTCACGTGAACAAAAAGAAAAAGGAAAAATCATTTTAAAAAGTGAATTTGGAGAAAGGATTAACGCTATTCTTTCGAGTTTTCAAACAACATTAAAAGATAGAAAAAACAAAGGATTTTCCAGGCCTATTGAGATAGTTGCAGCTATCACTAATAGAATTCAAGAGCAATTCATCCACCCCCTTCTGTATTAAACTTATTGGGAGAAAGCATGAACCACAGCCGCACCCAAAACTCGTCTGGATTAGAGGCGCCGATGGAAGAGAGCTTTGATGAATTTATGATTTATTGTGGAGTTAATCAAAGCGTGAAGAACAACCGAGAGGAAATGAAAGCGATTCTTTGAATAAGAAAAGCAAAATTAATGCGTTGAAAGAAGAACAAAGACAATGTGATACTTTGCAGTCAGTAAGAAAAAATGTATCGATTGGAAAAGGAAACTTTTTTATGAATGATGAATTAATATTCCACCGGGATAAAATATTAGGTAAAAAAGTGAGTCAGTTGGTTTTGCCCAAAAATAAGAGACAGCAAGTTCTTAAATTAGCACATGAATCAATTTTCGGATGCCATATGGGATTAAAAAAGACTAGTGAAAGAATTAAATACAGTTTTTATTGACCAAATATGACAGATGATATTAAAAACTTTTGTAAATCTTGTAAAGAAGTCCGGATAAAATGATTGATAAAATTCCTATTACTCCTGTTCTCCGCCCGGAATTGCCATTTGTGATAGTCAATATAGACCTAATAGGACCCATTGAACCCCCTTCTGCTCGTCGGCATAAGTATGTATTATGTCTAATGGACCAGCATTCTCGATAGCCATAGGCTATTCCTCTTCGTTTGTTAACGGCTAAAGCTACGTGTGATGTTTTATTGGAAATATTCATTCGGACTGGAATACCCAATGTTTTTGCAAGTGATAATGGAACGAACTTTATTTCTAAGTTAACCCAGGAATTCATGAAAAGATTAGGTTGTGCTCCCAGATTTACGACGCCTTACCATCCAGCTGGGAATGGCCTTATAGAAAGATATAATAGGGTGTTCAAAAATTCACTCCATCACATTATCAGAACTGATCCGAGTAATCGGGATAAATATAGTCCGTATATGCTTTTTGCGTACAGGGATGTTCCTAACTGTACGACGAGTGTTTCGCCATTCAAGTTGATGTATGGGCGTGAAGCACGAGGACCTCTTAGTGTTCTAAACTCGAGCTGGTGTGGTGATATTGCCATTCCGTTAAACATGGAGAAATCAGTAGTGGGTTATTTACAGGAGCAAAAAATAAACTTAGAAAGAGCTGCAGAGGAAGTATCTCTCATCGCTTCTGGTAAACAGCAGGCATATGCAGAATATTTTAACCGTCGAACCGCTTCTAAGGAATTTAAGCCAGGTGACCAAGTTTATTTATTAATACCTGATTCATCGAACAAATTGTATGCCCGTTGGACTGGTCCTGGAGAAGTTATCAAGCATTGCACTCCACATTCATATTAAGTAAAACTTTGCCATGGAAAAGTTCTGCATTGTCAAGCAAATAAAATTCAGAAATACTATCCAAGAATTAATGCTGTAGGCATGATCTTTGAAGATGATACAGACTTTGGAGAAGTTTATTCATCTCCCAGTTATAAAAATGTATGTTACTGGATCGAGATATTTGATCAAGTGGATTTGCGTCATCTTTCTGAGGAAGTGCAATGTCAAATCCTGAACTTATTGCGGAATCATCATTCAATATTTACCGGACAAGTTAGAGTTGCAAAGTTTGGTCATCACAAGATAAAATTAGAGGACGATAAAGAAAGGGGAAAACCTTACGTGTACAGGATTCCTGAAGCGCTGAAATCTCCAATAGACTCCCAAATCGAAGAACTCCTAAAACTAGATCTAATCGAAGAGAGCTCAGCTGACATTGCTTATCCTATAGTCTGTGTAAACAAGAAGGATGGATCTATCAGGATGTGCGTGGATTATCGAGCTTTGAATGCAGCGACTAAAACCAACGATTTCCCCATTGAAGACGCAACGGAATTAATATATTCCATAGGACAGGCAAATGTGATTAGTGTGTTAGATCTTTTGAAGGGATACTATTCGCTTCCCATGGAAGAAAATTTGGGGGATTATACATCTTTTAAGACCCATAAAGCACAATATCGTTTTAAAGTAATGCCTTTGGGGCTGAAAAATGCATCTGCAACATTTCAAAGGGAAATGAACAAAGCATTGTCGCCATACAGAGAATGTTGCCATGCTTAATTTGATGATATTACTATATTCTCCAATGATATTCCCTTTCACTTGAAACATCTTCATTTGGTGCTGGATAGATTGGAAGAGCTGCAATTGACTGTTAATCTTCTAAAGTGTGCTTTCGCGAAATCTGAAATTTCATACCTGGGACATATAATTGGCTCAGGAAAGCATCAAGCTGATCCAGATAAGTTAGAAACGATCTCTCGTTTGCCCGTACCTGAAACCAAGAAACAACTACGTTGTGCTCTTGGCATGTTCAACTATTATCGTGATTATATTGTGAATTTCGCCGAGATTGCCTTTCCATTAACGGAACAAACAAAGAAAAGAAGCCCTGATGTGTTGCCGTGGTGTGAAATGCATCGTGTTGCTTTTGAAAAATTAAAATCAGCATTGTTACACGCTCCTACTCTACGCACCCCGAATATGAGCAAACCCTTTGTGATTCATTGTGATGCCTCGTCAATCGGGATTGGCTCGTGTTTATAACAGATTGTTGATGAAAAAATGTGACCTATCACTTATGCAAGTCAAAAATTAAACAAAAGCCAACAATCTTGGTCGACAATCGAACGGGAAGCATTTTCTATAGTTTGGAGCTTGAAAATGTTTGAAACCCTTGTGTTTGTGTCCGAGATCCACATTTTTATCGATCATAATCTCCTTCCTTATCAGACCAAGTGCGCTCCTCAGTCATCTCGACTACAAAGGTGGATATTTGCCTTGAAGAGATTCAGCATAACATTAAAACATTGCCCTGGTTCTAAAATGCCGCATGCTGATGCTCTGTCACGTTTATTACCAAAATAGACTGAAAAACATTTTTTTAGTACTAATATCATTTTTCTGTTTTATATATCAATATGGGATTAGTGACTATATAATAATAATAATTTGTGCTTGAAATTTATGTATATTTGTTTTAATGTTTTTTTATTGATTATCATTTTCTTAATATGTTGAATAATTGGTATTCGCAAGTTTGGGTAAGAGTATAATGTGCAAAACTATTTGAAATAGGATTAGTTACAGGAATATAAATTTCTCTAGTGTTTGTTATCAATTTTCATTCAGCAGTTTTGGTTATATTTGAAATATCATTTGAGTAATGTTTATTAAGTGAAATCCTTTCTTAATTATGTATTAATGTTTACTAAGTGATTATA
Source organism: Argiope aurantia (assembly GCA_026543865.1). Taxonomy (NCBI): domain Eukaryota; kingdom Metazoa; phylum Arthropoda; class Arachnida; order Araneae; family Araneidae; genus Argiope; species Argiope aurantia. Next base: position 111,085 of record JAPMOR010048969.1, on the reverse strand, counting down.
TTCATTATAAATTTGTGTTTATTAGTTGATAAGTGATTATATACATTATTAAGTATATATTAATGTATATTAACTGATAAGTGAGTTTCTTATTATCAAGATGGTATTTATATTCATTTGTGCATTTCTTATTTTACCTCATTGCTTTCTTAAATGTTTGTTAGTAATTAGTTATTCATTCGAGTTAACTTAGCATTTGTGTTTATTTTTATTTGGATAATTTGATGTTATTAGATACGTTTTAAAATCCAATTCATAATTTTAATTCAGAGGTATGTTTATGTTTTCATATAAACACTACTGTTACTTTGGGGGTGTAGTGATTGGATTTTGAAGCATTAGGAAATAAACGTTCATAGATGGCGCTAGACAATTAGCGCGAGTGTAATTAAAAGAGTGACGTCATTTGAATGTTTGCTCTTGGAGAAGAAGGAGTTACTGAGCAGAGTAACTCGAACGATTCTGCAATAAATTTGTCTTTAAGTTTTCTATTTGCCTATTTATTCAAAGCACTCACAACCAGCCACGACAATGTTTATTTTGCTGAAATGAGTTATGAAGAGAAAATCTTCTAGTTTAAAAGTTTTTCAAATGATTTATTTAAAATCATACAGATAACTTAAGAAATATAAAAGTTATTTTCTGAGCTAAGAAATGAGCTGGGGTTTTTTTTTCAATCTTTCATCAGATTAAATAATATGAAATATTCAACTTTTCTCACATTATGAAGCGTTAAAAGAATTGTAAAATCTTTTTTAACGATCTGACAGCATATTCAAAAAATGAATTGAGAAATCAATGTATTAAATTTAAACAAAAGATGATCAATGTTTTTGGGTTTATAAGGCTTATTGTAAGAAGGTTTTATAAAAGTTTAGAATTAGAGAAAATAGTTTTTAGAGATGTAAAGTAAAATATCAAATTATTGAAAGATAAAATCAGTTAAATTTTAAACTTCTCCTTACTTTTTCTGACACTTCTCAAAGAATGAACAGAAAAACAAAATTCAAGAGATGTAGAAAAAAACTGTTCAGATATTAGGAATATTAGATAAAAAAAATAGTTCATATTTTTGACAAAAGTAATTTTTTTATCAATCTAAGAATAAAACCTCAAGAATTTTTTTTAGTATTAGAAGACAAGTGAGCATGACAGAAGAGATAAATTATTCTCAGATAGAAATATAAATTTATAAATTGTTTCTTATCCGTTATTTTAGATTTTTGTTTTAGTTTCCCATAACATATATTACGAAAAACTCTCATTTGAACTGCAGATGCTTTTGACCTTAAAATGCCAAGTTTTAATCTTCGAAGTCAAATTCCTTTATTTGATTTTCAATCAACTTTATTTACAAATGCAAATGTTATTTCTCAAATAAAACAAAACCATAAAATTGATTTACCAATGGACACAAATCATATTTTACCCACTGACCACTCAGATTATTTTGTGGTTAGATGCGTATAAAATTCTTACGAGAAATAAAGTTAGTTTCTTAAATACTTTAGTGTGCAAAATTTAAATGAAGAGTACAATTTCATCACGTAGTTATGAAATAATTAAAAATGGTTCTTTGTTATCTTTACAACGAAACCCCAACTCTTCAGAAAAGGCAGACGCGTAGGTGTATAAACCGCTTAGGACAGGTAGCTTAAAAAAGGAGAAAAGATGCATTGACAAACATTCTCTTCAAGATAAATTGTTATTATATGTTTAAACTGACTATTAGAAACACTCCAAATGTATTTACATGAGTAGAATTATCTGAAAACTGAAAGAAGTGTATAGCTTGATGAGTATTGTCGAAGCGTTTGGAAATGACACAAGCTCTGTTTCATATGAGCTCCGAAAGCACTTTACAGTATAGACACACTTCTAAGAAAGGTTACTGCTGGATGGTCAAAGAAAAAAATGGTAGTAACTAACCAAAATATTACCGTGCTGGTAACGGCTAAAATTGTTCAAAACTTTCATGTCGTAACTGGACAACACGCATATCATTTTTCTGTGGCCAAAAGTCTTCATAAAAGTGGTATATTTGTTCAATATTTAGAGTGGTGTGAGTTCAGTATTTAGAGTGGTAGAGTGTGGTGTGAAATTTTGAAGAAGAGGGTTTCAGTTGAAGTGTCGTCCGCGTCATCTGATCGCGATTCATAATTACGAGGTCCATTCCAAAATAGCCCTAGCATTGCTTTGAAAAGGGATGTTAATTTAACTAAACTAAACTAACCATTTGCTTATTATCCTTTTTAAGGTACTTTTAAAAGTAAATGACGTTTGATGATTTTATTTAGCTGTACTTAGAACATTTTCTTTAAAAATAATTCCTAAAGATTATTTAAATATTATTCTTTGAAACTCAAGAAATATATTTAAAAAATAAAATTTTATATTTTATTTTAATTTAAATTTATAGAACTCAAGTTATATACTACCATATTTATCAGCAATTAAAGTGTGAAACTATTGCTTTCTGAAATTGTTTCTTTGTAGATCAATTATAATAAAGAATCAGTGTTTATTATAGATTTGACATCTTAAAATATAGCATGAAAGTAAAATGATATAAGTATATGTTAATGAGTTAATGCTGTTTCTATTCACATTCAAGGAATATTTATCGAAAGAGATATAAGCAATAAATTATTTGCAGGTGTTTGATGCTTCCTTACAATGTTTCAAAATATAGTCTTGGTTCTCTGATCATCTTTTAATAAAGTTTATTTTTCTTTCAGCAATTCCAAAAATATTAGAGATGAAAGTAGCAAAAAACTTTTACTGGTGTATCGATTATCAGGTAACAGGCTTTCCAAAGCCTCATAGAACATGGTACTTCAACAACCAGCTCCTCCAAAATCCCTTGATACAGGATCTGGAAAATCCATGGACAATGAAAAATCCATATATTGCCGATGGTAAGATATTCTTAAATACTTTTTATCTTCATATAAAAAGAGAGGAGAGAAAATGACCTAATCAAAAAAATATCACCTCGGTTTTCATTTTTTTAAAAGAATTTGTGATTGTTTTGTTTTTTTGGTACAGTAAAAGATATTTTTGAAATTATATGTTTATGCCCTTCCGTATTTGTTTGAAGTAATAAAATAAAAATGCAAATATCTTAGTTGTTGAAATTCAATATTTGGTTCTTACAGTGATGTTATGCATGTTTATCAAATTTTGAAAGAGATCTGTCGAAAAGAACATGATTATTGTATAATATATATATATGAAAACCATAAATAATAAATAACAAAAAACTAGAGGGATAAAATGTGTTATATTATTTTAACATCTAGGTTGCATATTGAATTTCATAATAAATATTTTCAAGAGCACTGTAACCCTTATAGTCTTGCAAAATAACATGGATGGTGTAAAAGTCAAGTCAGTCTCCGATATAACTTTGTTTCTATCTGAATATTCGAGAATGTCGGTGGTAAGACATCTGAATTTTTGTCTTTAATTCTGAACCTAAAAACATATTTTCTAATTTTAAAAAAATTCTATAATTGCAGAAAAGTTGCCTAGATATAGATACTATTTTTCAGTGTTTTGTAAACAGGAAGTCGAGGAGGAAATTGAATTTCAAAAATCATATATTTAATATCTATACAAATATTTATATTAGTAAATATTAATTAAATGATGTTTCAGTATTGTATTTCATATGAAGATTTTTTTTCAGGAGTATTTTTTTTATTGTTGACTTTAATTGGAGAGTGTGAACCAAATTTATATGTCTCACTGTAAATTAGAACTCAACTAACCTATAAAGGTGATTTGTCCTGGTATATTTCAAGATCAAATAAAAATATTTTTTAACTTAAAATTTCTTTAAATTAGATTATAAAATGAATATAATCTTTAAAAAAATATCTAAATAATAAATAAAACAAGGGTGAATGAGAAGAGATGATTATATTAATCAGATCTTTTACTATCCTTCGAATTATTGTTAAAAAATTTCTTGATGCGTATAGCTTTTTTTCTGTTGCATTGAAGTTGTAACAAATTAGCCAATTTTGGCGTATTTTCAATCTGAATCACTTACAGAGGCAACCAACAAGCCAGGATGGCATTTAGTAGATTGAGAATACGATAAGTGGGATTCTAAACAAAGATTTGTTGGGAAGCAATTATTGGAAGTAATCAGAAATTTGAATTGTCTTCTGCTGTGGTTGGTTTTAATGAATAGAATGTTTTAACTTTTTTATAATTTTATGATTATAGTAAAAATTTCTTGGAAAAAATTACCTGAATTTGGCTAAGCCCTTATAATATAATTTTAATCCTTAAAATAATTTGTAATAATTCAAATTTCCCCGTTTGTTATTTCATAAACTTCAGAATGAAACCAAGCAGAAAACGCTCAGTATAAAAATGTCTTTATATATTGCGTTCTGCCTGGAAACTGTCGGCGTTATGAAATAATTAAGGGATTAAGGATTACTTTCTATTGCTATTTTCTTATCGATTCGAGGATTAATAATTACTTTCTAGGGTTACTTTCTTAAGGAATACGGGATTAAGGAATACTTTCGAGGGTTACTTTCTAAAGGATCGAAACAGGAAAGGGGACAACGGTGTTTTCAATACTCTTTCTAACAGGAAATATCGGAGTGCAAATTAATTGGAAATTTTTTAATTGCATACTTTTTTACTTCTTAGTATGATTTTTTCCGAGTACGAGAATACAAATCCACTTCTTACATTGAAAACCATGAGAATTTCGTTTGCACTTTTTCAATGAAAAGTAGTTTATTGCTCTCATGAGACGATACCATATAGAGTAACCAACAGATCATTTTAGGCATTGATTTTCAAGTCACTAAATCAATGCCGGTCGGGCTGTTTTTATTGGCTGAGAATTTGTAGTTCAGCTAGAGTTTCAAATTTAAAACTCTGTACGATAAGAACAACATGATATTCTTTTATATTACAGATAAAACAGTTAAATCTTTTGATAGATGTAGAAAGTAATAAGTTAATTTACAACTATTCTAAATGTTTAATGATTTGATTGATTTCAATAAATTATTAAATCAGTCCTTGAATATGATTTCTGTTTGAGATCGTGCTCAAAATAAAATAAAAATTGTTAATTAAATACTAAAAAAATATTTTAAAGCACTTTTTTTTTCATCAGAGTTTAAATTTATATGAATATCTTTATTTCATGTTTATAAGAAACTCATATATATTTTCATAGAAATTCTTTCTTTCCTTTAAAAATAATTTTCAAGTCTCTTACGGAAGATATTTAAGGAAATACAAACTTTTGGATAAGAAATTTTAAATTTACAAGTAAAAATGTGATGCTGAAAAAAATGAATCTGAAATATCTCCAGTGACTGTCTTTTGTATTAGAGACAAAGCAAATTGAGACAATGCCAAAGCTGCAATATGAATAGTTGAAAAACAGATTTTAATCTATAAATTTTAAACAAATTCATCAAACTTATTTTAGCCACTTGCGTGAAAAATATAATTACTCTTCAAATTCATTGATCTCTAAAGAATTTAGATGTCGAATGAAATTTATTAAGTGATAAAATTTAATGAGTAAATTTAGTTTAATGTAAGTCCTTTTCATGAATCATAATCCAGAAAATAAATGAAAATTGCATGGAACCCAGAAAATTAAGAACTGTCCAAATAATTATAGATTTCAAACTCACTATTGAATACTATTCCATACTATTCCTAAGTACATGTATTGCCTTATATACATTTTTTTAACAATCTCTAGTTCCTTAACAACATTTTATATGTAATATGACCATTTATTATGGATCAAAATACTTTATAAAAATTTTCCTAAAATGTTTTGGAAAAAATTTAAATGTCTTCTTATTACTTATTTTATTCACCAGAATTAGGCTTTGTTTACATTTTTGTTTTCTTTAAAATTATAAAGAATGTTTGTTTTCAATCTTGAATTGTTATATTTTCACTTTGTATTTATCAATTTAAACTTATGATGTGTTTTAAATTAACAATCAATGATGAAACACCAGGACAAGTTATATTTTAATATATTTTTTCATATATTACTTTACACAAATAAAAAAAGCATTGATTAATGATCATACAGCGCGTAAATATATTTATATATTTTACAATTTAAATCTAGCCTTTTATAATTAATAATAAATCTAATATTTTAGTGTAACATAGCCATTAGCTTCTTATTATATTTCAGGTAGAAGTTCAGTCCAGAAAATAACAAATTTATCCTTAATTCACATATATTTCATTTTCGAATTTTCTTTTCGATGATAAATATTTTAATCAAACACTAGGTAAATATTACACCGGTTATATACAGTTTGTATTGCCAACTATTGTATATTGAATGAATTTTATGTTCTTTAAAATCTCATAAAGATGCGAATGGAAATCGTATCTCTTGTAACTGATCTTATACTATTTTATAATAAACTAATGATTTAAAAAAAATTTAGGTTGTTTGCAACTTGAAAGAGCCTCACAAGTGAATGAAGGTATTTATACATTAGTGGCTTCAAATGCTTTCGGTGCAGTAAATCATTCCATTGGTGCGAAATTTCACAAAGGTAATTCTTGAATTCATTATTTTTCTAATTTTTAAACGTTAGCAATACTTTTTTTACTAAACAATTATTATTCAAATAATCAAATGTCTGAATTAGCTTTTATCAAAATCTGCGTGTTTGTTAGAAGTTTAAAAATTTTAACACCATT
>JAPMOR010048969.1:83606-98928 GCA_026543865.1 Argiope aurantia | reverse complement strand
ATAACATAAACGCGAATCTTTGCGCTGTTTGGATCTCACAAATTAAGTTATTTTACCATTACAGTGCTTGCTATTTAATTTGTACCATGTTGAAACGATGTTAGAATTCACACAGAAATGAAAAACATGTACATGGTGATTTACTGTATTATCAGACGTAGGGGAAAAACCCTGAAATATTTAGATTATACTTTAATAATAAATTAAGTGCGTAAAGGGAAAAATAAACTTCAAATATAATTTCATTATGAAAATAGGTTATTCAATTTAAGTAGATTGCATTTACTTTTGCATTTTCCTTTGTTTCAGATCCTGTAGTTATCGCTCATCCAACATACATACCACAAGGAAGGTTACCTCCTCCCATTTCAAAGATTCGGAAGAAACCTGAACCAGAGCCCAAAAGCAGGACACCAATTTTGGTAAGAACAAAAATTTTAGCTGACCTCCCCTCTCCTCCCCCTTTTTTTGTTGTTGTTGCTCACCTTGCCAATAAACTATGCTTAAATTTCTTAAATCATACTTCCTAGCGAAGTAATATTGAAAATTATCTTTCAAAATTTTGAATCGCTTTCGTTAATAAGTTTATAGTAAGTTTCTAAGACTCTTATCTATATTTACGGCTGTTTAATTAGTCATTTGAAATGCCAAATCTTTTCAGGTCTGATAGAATTAAGGAACATTTTTCCTGGTTTACATATTCACTGAAAATATTAATATAAATCAAAATGTATCAATTTTAAATAAATAATTAATTTTATTCAAAAGTAACTTTTTATTTTGTTTTATTTCATCTTGATACAAACAGAAATATCATAGAAAATTATTTGTCCTTGCCTTATATTTTAAGAGATAATTGTGTGAAAATGTTGCTCAAATTCGTTTTGAATTATATTATAAGTGTAAAAATTATTTCCTAATTATAATAAAATAACAAAGTGATATTTAAAAATCTTTATCATTTACATATGTATGAATTATCAATGCATTTGTGAAAATGAATCAATCTCTAAAGGAGCGAAGACAGAAATGATTGTTGTTACAAGAATATATAATATTAAATATAGGTTACATAATGAACAGGATACTTAGAATTAGAAACTAAAACTTCAGATTCATACTCCACGTATTACATGAAATTAATGATAGTACTGATGATTTAATGATGAGACATATCTATTACAAACTCTTGTTCACTTAATAGTGACATTTGATAGTTGAAGGTCGAAAACTTTGATAGATAAGTGAGATTCTCAGATACTGTCGCGTAGTTATTACATATAATTATCTTAGTTATCTGAAACTGGATGCAAATTTAGCAACAGAGTGAGCAATATTGCATATCATACCTTTATAGTTATTCATAAGCAGTCAAGAGCGATACAGATGGCCAAATTTAGATCTTCCTGAGGCAATTTTAAATTATATAATTCCATCCGGTTTAGTGACTCCTAAGTAATAACTTAAAATTAACTGACAATCTTTGAAATTATCTGTATGAACCGTAATGACCATAACGATAATCTAAAAGTGTCAGAATTTATTCCTAAAGAGTTAGTTCTTATAAAGACAAAAAAAAAATTAGCCATTAGAAAATAGGATTAAATCTTACTCATCTAAGCCTTTTGTTTATTCGGTTACAATCCACGCAATGAAATATTTCGGTTTCCACTTGCATGTCAAAAACGTACACTTCATTTGATCTTGACCGGTCGTTGTTATCTATCATAAATGAATATTGATGTTAATGTGTATTCGTGTTTTATCCACATTTGAATTTAGTTTTGCTTGAGTATATTAACCTCCCTTTGAAAAGCAACACTAGAGCTATTTTGGGACGGACTTTGTTATTCTGAACCGTGGTTAGATAACGAGCTGGTGACACCTCTACAAGCCTCCACACCACACTACGTAGACGTTTGGCCCCGACTGATTTAACGCGCACCAGGCCAGCTTACAAGACGGTTCTTTTGTAGAATCGGGTCTCGAATCTGAAACCCTCCGGTTCCGAAACCGTGACCTTATCACCAGGCTACTGCAGCCCCCAACAAGATGTAAAATCAATTCGAATTGTATAAAAGGAATATAGTGGTTTTTGCAAGAAGTGCTACACAATACAGTAAAACGAAACGAAACGTTTAACAGACACCCGAACGTTTAATAGACTAAAGAATCAGCCTGAATGTGAATCAAAACTTTAAACCACTTCGAAAGTCTAGCATCAAAAAGTGGAAGAATGAAATACAAAGTCAGCAAACATATCGGAAAATATTCTCTATTCAAGGCATTTGTATCAAAATTGCATAACTATAGTGTGTATTGGTGGTGCTTGTCAAAGGTTAATAATAAGGTTCGGAAGGAAAAACTAGGTTTGCAAGAAAAATTATGTTTAGAAGAAAATTGTACTTTTTAGTTTCAAACTTTTAAAAGTGTTACTGGCCAAATAGAAAAAAATCTTATCATTTGGAATTAGAAGATTTTAATTTTAAAAAAAATAATTCTCGAGATTCAAACTAAACCTTCATTGCTTTCTGATCCCTCCGAACCGTCAAAATTGAACCAAGAAGAAGTCAAATTCTAAGAAGAAATCTTTTATTTATATTTTAAACCTGTTATTTAAATATTATTAGAAAGAGACAAGTAAGAGTTTCTTAAGTGCTTGAATTTATTTTTTCACAATCTTTATGTTAGAGCATAATTTATTAACTCTTATTAGATAATTTATACCAGTTTTTTGTAATTTTCTAGGAAATAAAAGAAATCCAAAAATTAATTTATAAATATTAACACAGGGTTCATTTTTTAGAACTATCAATTTTCAAATTGATTTCTGTGCCATTTATTAAATCTAAAATAAATTCTATACTTTATTAGTCCCTAGTTTTGATTAGTCTCGAATCACCTAGGTAAATAATATCACTAAGATCAATGAAGCCATTAATTTTTTTTAAAAAAATGATTAAGAATATATAAGGAATTAAAGAATATAATGGCGTCGTTGATGAAATGAGATGTGGAACTTATATTTACCGAATATTTTGACTTAGAAATACCAAATCCACCCCAGATATACTTTGGGAAGTGAGAATTTGCTGTGTTAAGCAATTTTTTTTGGAAATTTTAATTGGAATAATCCTGCAAAGAAATACATTATTTCAAAGTCCAAGAAATCGTTTTCTCTTCTATGATGCCAATTTAATTGCTGTAAAATTCTGCAGTCTAGATTTAATTAACCTTTAACACATATTTTTAAGTATATTTCAAAATACTGAACTCATTGTTACAAATGCAACCGAAATCGTGCTCATTGTCACCAAATATTTGATTGTGTGATTTGCTTACATTGTTGAAAGTTAAAGAAGGATTCTGTTTAATATCTATGTAATTTGTAGAATGAATGAAAAAGTGTGGCTACAGCACAGCTAAAATTAGAAGATATATTTACTGGACATAACATGTCATGAAAACAATCTCCATTCAAAATGTTCATGCACATAATGAATATAACATATGTAAGACTATTAAAATATCAAGGGTTTAATATCTGACAATTTGATGAATCATGGACTTGAATTTAATCTAAAAGATGTAACTGAAATTAAATATAACCAGTATATCCGGATAGCCAATTGGTAGACAGCCTAGTTGACAATATTGTTTTAAAAAATTATTTTGAACAGTTAAATATGTAATGAATGATGTTAGAATAAAAATTGATGATTCTTTAATACATAAATCTATATGCATATGAATGGTATATAGTTCCTTTCAATTTCTTTTTAACTTTTTATTAATCCCCACGTAATGTAGCAATTTTTTTTTTATAATTAAGAACTTTATATTCATATAATAACAGTATAATTTTCTTCATATCCGGACAAATAAATCAGCTTAGATGCATACAAACCATCAATGTCTTAATCAATGAAACATTGTTATTTTTAATAGTATTTTATTATTCAACATGAATAAGTAACTTCTCTCCTGAATCTATATATATAAAGGAACTGGATTTCATTTATTCATGTTTCTTGAATCTATTCATGCTATGAGTTGAGAAAGTTATGCTTTCTTAGATGATAATGAAATATCGTTAGCTTGTGTAAATGAGGCATTAGAAATATTGGGATCTTACTCAATCGTAAATTGTTTTTTTATTTTAATGATAGTCGAACAAACATGCTTTGCAGGGATTCGAACAGCAATTTGGCATTTGAAGCTATCAGTTAAATTTATATATTTTATCTGAGCCATTATTATCAGATATATTTTCTGTTCCACAATTTTTTACAGTATCATTTTCCTTATTCTATCAGAAAAGTAAAGAGCCTGAAAATATAAAATCTATATATACTTTAAATTTCATATTAAGGAATTATTTTATAAAAAAGTTTTATTCCTTGGATAATATAATATAAATAGGGATATTATAAAGCTGAAATATTAATATTAATGTATAAGATTTTTATTGTTTTTTAAAGGTTGGATGCCAGAAATATAAAGGCATCTAGGTAGGGGAGTGCGTTTTAGGGGATTCCGGTTTCAGCAAAAAGTTAGAAAAACATTTAAATTTTTTTAATGTATTTATAAATAGATCTAAAATGTAAACAATAAAAAAATTTTAAATTCTCAAAGATCACGGAAGTTTTATAATTTAATAATATTATAATTTTATTCATTTGACTTTTACTTAAATTCCAAAATAAATTAGAAGTTATTTTGAAAATTAAATATATTTAATAGATCACTATATACGCTGGAATTAAATGGGTAAATTTTGGAGAATGAAGCAATTAATTAACATCGAGCTAAATGATTCAAATCCAGTGCTCATTGCTCAACTTTCCAAATGTTCTTCAAAGGCACTCTTTTAGAAAAATGTATTATCATACGTTTTCTCTGACCTGAAATAAAACTACGGCAAGCATTTGTTTGCTAATCAATCAGGTAAAGATCGTTTTAGTGACCTTATTCCCCAAAGCTTAGATTTCACTTTGCTTCTCAGTTCGAATAAAAAAGGGTATTTGACTTATTATCGAAACAAATGTTTATCTTTGACGATCTAACAAAAATTTTAAAACATCATATTTATTTTGAATTTCCCCTAATTTCTAAGCTTATTTCAGTAATTATTCGAGCCTATCTCCTTACATTTTGTGAGATATTTCTTTTTTCCTTGTTACGCAAGTCATTTTAAAAGTCCTTGCGTTTGTGAATGCACAACATCTACTAATCTGTAATTATTTAATTATCTGTTGGTAATTACTGCCATATCACGACACATACATGATATATATATATATATATATATATATACAATATTTTTGAGCTTATTTATCTTGTTCTAAGGAATATATTTTCGAGAAATCAATAAATAAATTCATCGATTTAAAATGCAGGGCTTTTTGTTCAGTCTGAATTAAATTTATATTTAAAAATTTTGAGAACACTTTTTCAGATCTGAATGTTGAAAGAAATAATAATGCTATTGATGAATGAGGTTTCAAGCATTCTAAATTTAGAATGAATTAAATTATTTTTCATAATCAAATAATACATTCTATCAGAATTTTTCAAGAAATAACATGTTAGTCCATTAAATAAGATACAATCATTTTCTGTGGCCAACCTTTTTATTAAAAATGCATTCAATAAAGCTTTCAAATTAACCATTATTATAAAGTATCATATTATTAAATTTCAAATATTTGGTGTAACATCAGTTAACATTTCCATTGCTTGATAACTTTTCATATTCTCATTAATCAATATGAGATATATACTTCTTGAAGAAATTGCAATATATAAAATTTTTCTGGTATCCTTAATTTCTTCTGTCTTACTTTTCGAAATTCTGATCATTTTGTTTTAAAATGGTTTTACAGCTTTAGATGATTCCTTTAAACTTCATTTTACATTTCAATAATTAATGATTTTTCTTATTGAGTTAACATTTTCGGAGATTTAAATAACTTCATGAGTTCCATTGAGGATAAAATTATTAAAGACTTTATTTCAATTTTTTAGTCGAAATATAGTGTTAAAAAGGAAAACTGTTGATACTAATAACATCTGTTATGTTTTAAATATTTCAAATTTTCTCGGAATATTACATCATAGCAGATTTGTATTATCAAACTGTAAGGTTATTAATACTTTCATAGCAACCGTTTAATCAGTCGGTATTTAATTAATGGCAATATTTATTACATGACAAAAAAAGACAATGATTCAGGGGCTACATTCAGCAAAGTATAGAAGTATGAGTTTTCAAAATACATAATATAATCTTGTCAATTAAAAATCTCTTACGATTAAAATGAGAATATCGATTGAGAGTATCGAAAACTAATTTCCTCTGTAAATTCATATTTTTAAAGGATGAAGTAGAATTCAATTAAATACAAGTTATATCTAGGATTAAAATAAATGAAAAAAACTGGAATAAATACACCGTATAGAAATGGAAACGCTAAAGATTAAAATAATTTTAGAATTACAATTTTTGATTAATAAATTAATTAACAATTAAGTTAAAAGTCTCGAAACATTCACTAGAAATTTCATCATCTCAATAATATTTTGTGAATAAACTTTTTAAAAATACAAATTCAGCAGTTTGAATCGATACAACATAAACACAATTTATATATTTTTAGTTTTTTTTATTATAATTAAAGTTTTAATATTAAGAATATATTATATTTATTTTATTAAAAGCACATTGGTATTCCACCGACTACTAACATTAAAATTCATAACGATGTTTTCTCTAATTACCGTCATCACCTGATTTGATTAGTGAAAACTGTAACTTTTTAAAAGAATTTATTATATCAAAAATACTTCAAGTTTACTCTGATATATAACCACAATCACAAGGAACTAATTTTATAATGCTATAACATCAGGCAAAATTTGTATAAAGAAAACTCCGAAAATTAAAATGAGCTTCATGATGAGCACATTATAAATACTCTTACAGTGCGTTATTTCCACTTCCCTATTTATTTAGAAGTATGATCCGTCATCTGCATGAAGTCAGCAATCTCCATACCACTTTTACCCTTAGGGAAACGAGAATAAACCACCATATCGGAATCTTCTCATCTTCATACATGAAGTTCTGCAATGGAATAAATAATAGTAATATAAACAATATTTATCAATTTAATTAATTATTTTTCATAATTAGTAGAAATCCCGAAACTAATTTCATTCCAAACAATGGTAGGTTAATTATCTTTTGTAGAATAACAATAATGAATTGTGCATATAATCAAAAGTAAGATTAGATCATTAAAACATTATGTTTATTCATATTTTATATGACCACTAAAATAGAAATATCAGGAAGCTGAAATGATGATTGAGACAGTCAGTTTTGTAGGGATGTCACAATGAAGATAATAATTCAACGTTTGGTGATTGACGTGCCGTTGGGTTATTATGTAAGACAGTAATATTTTTCTTATGTTCCTTCTTAAGAAACTAGAGAAAACCCAAAGGAATACATTTCTTTTAGCTTGTGGGTCAATGCATCAAGAAAGATTTGGTTACACAAGAACAAGAAGCGCAACATAAATTATCCCTTGTATATTGATAGATATTGGTGAGCCGTTGGTTTTTATGCATCTTCTTTTTAATTTATTCATATTTCTTTCTGGATATGTTTAAAATGCATTAAACATTCAACACTATTTTTTATATTAATGATAATTCTCAGTGTGAAGAAAAGGATGCTTAAGAATTCCATTAAAATTTTTTTTAATTCTTTTAGATTATCATTAATTTAATAAGCAGAAGACAACTTAACAAACAAATTTTCCAAAATGCAATCAATTCAAAAGCAAAACTTTAAATATTAGAAGAAAACAATTTAATAAAAAAATATTTAATAATAATATGAATTTTTGAAGAAAGTTTCTTAAATATTTCCACGGAACTCTTACAATTCTATGCGAATATTGTTAATTTAATTTTCAGGAGATGATTTTGGAGCAAAATTGATAGAAAAAAGAGAATGCAAGAGAGAAGGTTTTATTATCAAGAAAAAAATTAGGTTTGTACTATTTCGTCAATGTAATGTAAGCACAATTATTTCAAATAAATATCTAAAAATACCCCAAGTGAATGAACACATAAGCACTCAACTCAAGGTTAATACTAAATAGTCATACTAATTCACAAAAAATACACTTTTAGGAAATTTGAGCCCTGCAAAAAATTAAGCACATCTTTTTTTCATATTTCTTACCGTAGAAATGAAAAGGTATTTAGAATATTCTGAATATCATTAAAAATATTAAAACTATTTATTTAACAATAAATTCATATTATTTTATCCAACGATATATCATTGCTTTTGTGTAAATTTTTATCTGAGCATTTTTTTTTCATATATATACAATATATACAAAGAAACAGTATTATAATCATCAAACAGTATTTGTCTTGATGCACTCCACATTCTAAATTTTTGTAGACTTCTTTAGAATTATATGTATCTTTCTGTGAAATGGATCACTCAAAAGTATAAAGAGCTATAGATATGAAATTTGTTATATAGCAATTCGCAGAAAATTTATATCAAATTTTGGTTAAAAAATCTATCAATGGGAAATATTATTGTCCCTCTATTATATGTGAGCATTATAACGTTAGATTTGTTTACTGCCTTCAAAATTTAGTAGCAAACAATAATATATGGAATAAGATGTTATAGGTATTCGGTCATGTTTTAGTATGCAAATTTCTGAATATATAATATTATTATTAGGTTTGTATGTTCATATCACAATGTGAATATAAGCTATCAAAGATGTTTGGCTGTCCGTTTGTATGTAAATTTCCGTGATTATAAAAGCGAAAGCTCAAAACCGCAATGACTTAATCCACTGAAATTCACTAAATGGTTTTGTTGTAAACATTGTAGACGTTTATCTGATTTTAGACACAATGGATAAATGAAGAACGCCATTCTCAACATTAGTTACCCTACACTGAGTTAAATACCATAGAAATGAGTAGAAGGGAGCCTCACACACAATCTAAGTTCTTATATAGCAATGGATAATTAGAAAGTTATTGGCAATGTAGTGAATTATTTCACATACCATATCACCTACAAGTCTTATTACCAAAACTTGTCACCACAAAACACAAAGTTTATGAAATAACTTTCTACTTAATTTTTTTAAATGTCTTATAAATTTTTTACTAGACACGTTGCTTATAGTAATAATAATAATATATATTTTTTTAAAAATATCTAAAACAATTATCAGAACAGAATAAATAAACAGAAATTTGCGTTTTACAGAAATACTAGTGTGTGTGTGTGTGTCCTTAATTATTCTTAACTATTAAAGTTTATTTTAAACCATAATCAAAAATCCTAGAGTTTTGAAACTTTTTTAGTTAATTTTACGCTTGTATTCATAAGAATCGTGAATATTTCCCCAAAATAGATTTGTGCGGTAGAAACACAGAAGTAAACTTAAGACATTTTAATAACGAAAAGTTCATGTAATCATCCATTCTGTTCATGAAATTATATTTTCAGAGTCCGATATTTTTTTTATTATTTTCTTCATTTATGTAATTCACTTTATTTTTACGTTATTAATTCTTATAAAATAGTTATTATTCTTATAAAATATTTAAACTTTTCACTTATCCTTTTTCCCATTAGATCGTGAACCATACAGCAAAACATTCTTACATTCAATAAAAAAATGAATGAAAATAAAGCTAATCAAAAATTATATTGCCTGAGTGAAATAGCATTTTATATTATGCACTATAAAAATTTATGAAATCGAGAAACCTAATCATACTGGTGGCATCTTTTGCATTCACTATTCCCTAATATCCAAAATAAGTCATATCTCTGATTCTTCGACCCGCCTGTAAGGTACCGCCGCAACAGCAACACTGGCTGGAACTGTGGTTGAATCCTAAGTGCCTCACCGGCTACGGTACAATCCCTCCTTAAGGAATTAAATCCCATCATCCAAGGGAGGAGCTAGATTCCCACCTTTTCGTGTACCCTCCAGGGTGGCGAGAACCAACCGCCATGCCGAAGCTTCTCATCATCTTTTCTAGGTGTCCCCCGGAGGGATATCCAAAATAAGACTATTCCAATTCTAAATAGTTCAGTTTTTGGACAATGATATTAGTAAAATTTCCTGAAATAAATTTTCTGTACTTTTTCCGAATACAATCAAAATATTTAATATTAATACACTATCCAAACAGCATTTCTTTACGACATTGTGGAAGAGATGGGTTGCCTCAAATCATTTCCCTATGGCGAAACAAAATAGAGGGTGAAAAAAAAATGCTTCTACTTTTCCCACAATAATTCTTGTTTGTGTTTTGTATTGCAGCTGAATAAGATGTTCTTAAAATTGACGATAGAAAGAGGCATTCGAAACAATCTCCTATAATAGTAAAAATCTTTTTTTTTTTAGAGTTTAATGGCTCCGAGTTCAGTAAAGTAGACATGGACATATTTCGAAGACAGAAGACAGCTGTTAACGTAATAGATTTTTTATATATAAAAGCATGTAGGGAAGAATATTGTTATACACAGTAAGTTAGGATCGTATGGTTTCATGTCTGATACTCTTGATGTTCATGCCAGAAAAATAAGAAAATGCCACTCCAATTTTTCCTGCTAGATAGAAGGGAATAAAATCCCTGCCTCCCCCCTTTTTTTTGGGTTTCTTGTTAAAAACGTCCATCCTGAAAAAGAAAGTTCACACTTTCAAGTAGTTAGGCAATATATTCTTTTTCGTAGAAATATTTGCATACAGAGAGAGTTTTTTCAATTCTGATATTATTGCATAAGTTAATTTTATTTTCCATGCTTAGAAAAACTTTGATTCTCTTAAGTCACGTGATACAAATGCTAATCGCCCATTTAGATTCACTCTCATCAAATATGAAATGCAACAGGGAAATTATCAATAACAAAGCCTATTAATCAATTTAGGTATTGATTATGATCATTGGTTTCCATGTTGTAGTCTGGATAGCATAAGTGTGAAGCCTTTACCTACCAGTAAAGTCTATTTTTGATACAAGTCATCATTGTTGATCACCATTTTCGCAGGCAATTCATTTACATATATTTTCACATCTGTGTACATACATATGCAATGTTCCAAAAGTAAAGCAATACATATTTCAAAATAATTTAAATGACAGCGAAATTGAGATAACAATCAGAGATAAAAATTATCTGAGATTTGAAGTTTTTATAATATTACAACTTACACAAAGCAATCCTTTAAAATGTTTAATTTTTTTGGAAATAGCTTGTCAGCAAGTAAAGTTTGACAATATTTTTTATTAATAGGTTTATTTTATATATTTATCTATAGGGCTATTGTTATCTATTGAACATAATATTCAGTCCTTAATCGTATGCACAATACAGGCATAAATTTTAAATCATGTTTTTAACATCATTTTTATGATATATAAAGGAATACACTATTTTATTATTTAGTAGCCGCCTTTGGCGACCAGCCGGTTCGCCAGTATTACCGCTCGCTACAATTTTCAATTAAATATTTTAAGTAACTGGTCTCTTAATAGATTCTCAAACAAAACATTTTTAATATTCAAATTTTGATAGTCATACCAAACTTATACTGTTGTTTAGATCGTTTCGTTCAATTTACTATATATATTTTGCTAATTTGTTATCATTTCCGGTAAAATTTCAACTTTAATTTAAAGTGCAAATGATGAAATTGCAATTAATATAAAGATATTTTTTAATAAAACCAAGCGTTTTATTTTATTTACCATCTTTATTGTTATTTATTTATTATAATTATTATTGAATATGAGAATTGCAAACAGAATCGCTCGGTATTTTAAGTCTTATGTGAACTACAAAATATTTTTCATAATTTATTATAATCTCAAACAATAATTCAACAAAAATTTCTCAGATTCAGCATGAAATTCAGTTTTTAGTTTTGCTTTCAAAAGGATTGAAATGAAATCAATAATAATATTTTGTTCCTGCCTATAAATATATTTCAAAAATTATAAAGTCTAAATTTAATGCAGTAAGGCATCATATTCTGAGAAATATTCTGGACACACCAAATTTTAAATAAATGAATGAATGTTTCTATTTTCCACGATCAACTAAGACTTATTTATGAAGTTTTAAATGTTAAAAATTTAGAAAAACTGTAATTTAGCTGTATGGCGCTGATTTGAATGGATATCCTGTTCATATTAAACAAAACGTCTTGAAATAAAACTGATTTATTGGATTAATAATATAGAGAGTGCAAAAGATCATAAAATAATTTTTCTTGAATTTATTTTTTAGAAAAAAATATATTTCATATTTGTTTTATTTCCTACAGACACGTGCCGAAAATTATATTTTTGCAGATTTCATTTCCAAAAAGATTTAATTTATTTTTAGTTGGAGCTTTAATCAATGTGATGGCAACACTTTGAAAAAAGCTAATTTTTTGCCATGAATGCAAAACGCGATCATGCAGCTTAAATTTTATTTTTATCTTGTACCAAAAAACTTGTTGAAAAATATGGTCAAAATATTTATTTAAAAATTCATTAAAAATAGAAATTTAATTTTAAGGTTAAAACATTGATATCATTTAAAAGATAAACTTTTGATCTTTAACTTCATGTAAAAATCTTTTTTGTGCGGTAATATTTTCGGAAGTTATATCAGAAACACGTCAAAATTTCGCTTAATTTTTAAATAAATAAAATGTTAGATAAAAATTCGAAAAAAATGACCCCCAGGTGCACATTCTCGGCCTCCAAGTTATGCAAGTTCCAAATTTGGTAGCTGTAGAGTGAATCGTCTGGCCTGTAGAGCGCCAACACACACACACACACACACACACGCATTGAGCTTTATTATAAGTACATATTTATTTCCATTTGTCAATAGAAAATCGCCATTTGTGTCTCATTAATAGCAACTACAGCCGATTATTTTAGCTCCTGGTAGGAGTAACTTCTTTGCATGATGGAAATTTTGACAACTTTAACCTTCTAAGTATATTTTAAAGTAAGAATTTTTAGCTAGCGTATTTCTTCAAAGTCCGTGTTAATATCTAACAATGGGCATGCAATCAAAATTTATATCTACTCATTTTGAGCCATTTTGTTACTCTTTATTATTGAAAGAGATTCTTCGAATATATAGAGAAACTTTTAATCAACTTCAGGGAATCTTTACACCAACTTTATCGATTATCAACAAATAGATTTGATTGAAGACGTCTGATTTAAACACCTAAATTGGTCGAATAATTATTCGGATGCTGCAATATGGTTTATAAATTTTAAATTAATTTCATATTATTGAGAATTAACACAAAGATTCAGATCAAATGTAATGACAACATATTTCAGACTTTCTGTAATAATGTTTCTTCGATAATGTGCCTTAAGAAGATATAAAACCTTTTTTATAACTCTTTGTTCATATATTTTGTCTCGAAAAAGAATGTTGTAGACGTATTATTTAAGAACAATATTCTTCCGAATTTTTTTCAGATATCAACACTTCTAACTACTGCAATAGTCTTGGTATTGGTTATCTCTATAGTATGCTTTGTCCAATGGCGAAAATACCGTCGAATTCCAGATGAACTTAACGAAGGAGCTTCACCGTGGCTCTTCTTTTGCCCACAAAATCGAAGAAACAGGCTTCGAGTTGAGAGAATTCCTCTGAATCCATCTCAAATGATTGTGAATCCAAATTATTCAAAAGAAAGCAACAAAGATTCCATTGTCGGTAAGTAAGATGTAGAACTCTAATTAATCGAATTCTAAATATATAAATATCAAATTAACAGATTCGATTTGAAAGAAAAAAAAAGCTAATAATAAAATTGGCAAAAATAATACAGAAAGCATTGGCGTTGGGCTAGCACTGCTTTTTGCAGTATATGAAAGTAAATAAGCATCTAAAAAAAAGTTAAAAATACAATGCATTATTTATAATCAAATTTAATACAACAAATGTGCATAATGAAATCCATATCTAATTTTCTTTATGATTTGTTATTTTTTATTTAAATCTTACAATCTTTAGTAATTTTAAATTAAACTTCGTGAATTAAAATTAAATCTTTTCAGTGATTGATATCTCGTAATTTTTAGTTCAAATTTTTAAAATTTTATCCAATTATAAACTTGTCTTTATGAGCTTAGTTTAATTCATAAATGAATTCTTCTGTGACAGACTAATTAAAAATGAGATTAACTAATTACGTATGAAAGAATTTCTGAAATATAAAGCTTTAGTAATATATATATATATATATATTGTTACGAATCTGTGATGCTGCTTCCATCATCATAAAGACCGTTTTACAGTCATCTGTATTACAACAGATCCGTCGAGTCCGGGTGTCGCGTCGGAGGTCCCAGAGCTTAGCGATAAACTTGGTGACCATTTGGTGACGAATTTGGCGACTTTGGCACCAAAATAGATTATACCCGAAACATCGAGAATTTTCCCGATCCGTCCATTAGGAACCGAGATACAACTCGAAAGTTCCTGATTGGTTGAGAAGCTCCTAGCCCCGCCTCCTGAGATCTATAAAAAGAGCCTGTCTGCGGCTTCCAGAGTAATCGGAATCGACGGTAAACAACTGGTCTTCCAGAGATTAGCAGAGCAGCGACGGAGTCAAGGTAGTGCTAAACTAAGCTGTGCGCTACTGTCTGCAGTAGAGTCTTGTTGTGTTCTGCTGTGTGCACGTCTCGCGGCTGAAGATAATTGTCTTCTCTATGCTGTATATAGTTGTCGTCTTTGTGCTATCCTGTGTGTCTTCGTGTAAATAAACGTCATTGTTTCTTTTCTACTGCCGCCTGCTGATTGAACGTTCTTCACACCATATAACTTCCACTATCCAAACGAATCCGGAAATTTCGTAACAATATATATATAGGGTGTTGCCAAATTTGACCGACAAATTTAGAGGTATGATAGTAAGTATCAAGAAGATAAAGAATCACCATGCAACATGGAGTCCCAAGAGGTGTTAAATTGGTGAAAATCGCAAAAATATAGAGTCGGAAAATTGTTCGAAAATGTTTAAAATTAATAAAAAGGAATAACTGGTGTTTAAACTATGATTTTTTTTTTCAAATGAAAGCATATTCAATCAGTCAATCTTTTGACTGATTTGGTTCAAAATTTTACTCAATATTTTGAATTTTTATAAAAATTTGAATCTGTATAAATATATATATATTGTTACGAAATTTTCTTTACCGGGGTTCGTTTGGATAGTGGGAGTGA
>JAPMOR010048969.1:59102-83596 GCA_026543865.1 Argiope aurantia | reverse complement strand
GATGACTGTAAAACTTTCTTTCTATTGATGGAATAAACTATGCCGGGAAGCCGAATTGCAGGTTTGTAACAATATATATATTAGATGTAAACCTACGTACCAAATTTTATCTATATAACTCTTTGCGCTTTGAAATTATTAAATTCTTTTTAAACCAGAAAGACAAACTTCTTCTGTGGATTTATTTCAAAATTTGACAGAAATCTGCCAATTTGGTCTTGAGTCCATATACCAAAATTTATCTATCTACCTTTATTCCTTTATGAATTATCGAGGTCACAGATAAAATTATGTCAAATTATGTTTTTCAAACTTGCGAAGTATGAAATATACAGAATTTTCAAAATATTTAGATCGAAGTTCTTTTGGCAATTACTTTTCTTTCTCCATACATTTTATATTAAAAAGCAAAAAGAGAAAAGAAAACATTTGCTCGCTTACTTCTTCTATTCACATTTACTTCTGTAAAAATTTTCTTTCTTCATAAAATTATGGCAGTCCGATTCTTTTTTCAAATTTCAGTTTGAGTCTCAGAAAATTAATGTGACTTAAAAGCGCTTTATATATTTAATGCAAAATGTTAATCGAAATCACCTCAAAGAAAATAGGAATTTTCACGAGGCAGATAGAGAGCATCTTGCCTTCAAAAGGACAATGTTGGATATTTGAATAAAAATAAAGTTCGAAGAGATTTTCTGCTGTAGTATTTTTAAAAAATCGTTATTTAAAAAATCGATATTTAAACAAATCGATATACCTTATAATCGATTATAAACTGATGATATAGTTTAAATTAGGTAGTCTACCTTTTCGCAACTTCAATTCCTTGAACTTTAATTCTTTTTAAATTAAATAAAGGTAGAAGATGAAAATCTAAAAAATATTTAATTTGAAAGTTTCTACTACTTTCCAGTGTAAATTAAAAATTATTAAAAAAATTCTTCAAAAATAATTAATCCAGGACTAAACCTAACTTCTTTTATCTTATATTAACTCTACATTTTTAAAATTTTCCCGAAGTTCATGTTGTTTAAATTTAAAAATATTAAAAGAAAGGGTGAGAGAACTTGATAATTATACAATAAAAAGTTTTACTATGAAAATAGTAAAAAATGCAATGCAATAATAAAATAGCAAATGCATTGTAATAGCAATGCTACTTTTCAATTTTTGGAATTTGATGTAAAAACATGCTTAGTAAAATTGAATGAAATATGATTCGCAGATTTAATACTTTAAAAATCTGTAAGCAATTCTTTCACTAAATGGATAAATCATAACATACTAAGATAATCTTTCTACCAAAGTTATATTTTTGTTATTGTAAAATAAATTTCTGAAGGAATAAATCAACAATTATCATAGGTCAAATATACTCAAAAAATCTTTTGATTGATAATAGTATTCGTCACTTGTATTATCCAATGGCAATTTTGCTGAATTTTTAGACTGATTTAAGGAAATGTAAATATTTCATGTAAATTTCATGTAAATTTCATGTAACTCGTAATAAATAAAACAGACTATTGAAAGTTTTTAAATTGTAAGCTCTCCATGTATTCTAACTTTGAATATCTGCACGTAATGTTTCCTATTACTGCTTAAAATACAGAAAAAAATTATTTATTATTCCGTTATTTAATCTAAAAGTTAATTTTTAAGATATATTTCAATGCATGCGTACATATTTTTTTTTATTATTTTCTGATTAACAGCGACTTTTAAGCATTTGAAAGAACTGAAAATTTTAAAAATATACGCAGAACTATTTTAGCACAGAACAGAAAAATATTATCGTAAATTTTAAAAATAAATATCGAACCTATCTAAGATGCTTGGAAATTTAAAAATTTTGAAATAGAAAAATGAGCGGTTGAGAAAAAAATAATGAAACTAAATAAACTTGCTTAAAAATCTTTTTATTTCGCTTTATTTGTTAGTACATATTTTAATGCGATTTTACAAGAAAAAAAATTATTTTGAAGAAAGATTGTTAACAATGAAATTTTACATTTTGCTCATTCTCGCCGATTTCCTATCTACCAACTAGCAATATTTATACTGAATTCTAAGCTGTTTTTGCAGTCAATTTCTGCAAAACAACTACTTTGCAGAAATTGGTGATATTCCATATCATTAATTCAAAAAGTTTCCTTTTATCTTTTGGTATTTATCATTCTTTAGCGATTGCCTTTCAAAACAACTATTTTTTCCAATATTGTATTTTATTTATATTATTTTTATCACTAAGCTTCTAAAAAATGCCCTCTTCTCTTTATCCTCATCATGGTAAGAAACCGTCCAATTTCTTTTAAAATCTTTCGAACATTGAAAGTTTTATTTGCCGTTTAAATGTTTTCTAAGAAAATAATTTATGGAACTTATATTGTCTCACAATTCCTTTTTAAGAAGAATTAAGATCTACGGATTAGAAAATTTACTGAAATAAATTCTACCTATAACGTTAATGGGTGCCAGGAAAGGCTTCAGTGAATATCAAAATATGCCACCAACATGAATCTTTTCCCTTTAAGTTTAAAAAAAATCAGTTTTTGATAGATATATAAAATATCTATTACCTTTTATAATTGGATGCCTCCTCTTATTAGATTATGTTGCGGATGAGTTGCATATTGAGCTGTTTACTTTTTTGGATATTTTATCACACTTCTTAATAATCTCGCATCCTAAAATTCAAAACTTAATTTTAAGTGTTTATTTAAGGGTCATAACTTTCTGATATAACTATACATAACTTTTCAAAAATTAATTTAGGCTAACCACGAGATAATTTTATGTACATGCAAATGTAATGAAGCTACACTTATCAACGAACTCGAATGCCATTCATTACAGGGTAATTCAAATTAAAATATGATTCAAATAAAGTTTGGGACACGCTGATAACAGAACCAGTGAGCGTAACGCCTTCATATTTGGATGATACACATTTCAAGCCATAACAGGTTGAGTCAGCACTATATTTCATCTAGCGGCCTTTATTTTAACTATTTTTATTGCACCAATCAATTTCCTATTGCCTGAAATGTATATCCTCTAAATATGAAGGCGTTATGTCGACTGGTTCTCTCACCAGAGCGCCCAAACAGGGATACTTTAATTTGAATTACCCTGCATAAAGTACAAAGCAGATGTCCTCGTGTGAGAATTATTACCGAATTTCTACAGTCGCTATAATAGAGATGAAATTTTGAATGCTCCCTGAGGTAACACGTGTTTTCAAGGCTTGATAATTACTCTTAATTATAAATTAAAGTAGAAATAAATATTCAGTTGAATGCAAAAAGAATCAAAAAGAAAGAAATGACGAATCCGACCTGAAGACTTTCTCAAGGGTCACCCTCAGGCAAGGATTCAAACCACGGATATTTTTTCTGTGAGGAGTCTGACTTTCGTTCAAAAATACTGACTCCTCGTGACCCGAAAATCCCAAGAAATTGAGATTTTGATGATAAAATTAGTATCACAAAAATAAAAGACAATAAATTACACAATCGTAAGCAAATTATTACTTCCGAATCTAACCAAAACCTTATGAAAATATAAAATAAAACAAAAACTCCAAAAGATCACTTAATTATAAAACCAAAAAATACATTACAATACTCGTATGAAAGCAAAGAACATACCAGTTGCAAGTAAAACTCCAATAAACCTTGTGAGAAAGTAAAGCTATCAGTGCAAACACACCACTTTAAACTACATTTAATTTAACCACGTTTAAAGCTGCATACGCCTATCAAGCTTAGTCAAAGTGCTTCGTCATCATAAGTAATAATTGAAGAACCTTAGCGACATCTATTGAGTTAAAGTTAAAATGATATAGAAAGTCCATTTTTAGTTGTGATAAAAGGAATAAGTTAGAAAAAAGATAAACTCCCTCTTATTAAAACTTCTATATTGCAAAAAATTTTGGGAAAAGTAGTTAAATTTTTAATGATATTGTTTGTTGCTTCAATATAAGAAATTTTGTTACTACAATTTTTTTAAATGTTAAATTGTGAGAAAATTAAATTTTGAAAATTTTAGAGTTTAAATTAGAATGGTAATTACTAAGTTTAATTATTTTAAAGTTAAATTCCTCCCTTTTATCGTAAATATCTACTAAAGTTTTTAAATTAGAAATTTCGATTTTTAAATCAAGATATGTAGCTTTAAGTTGATTTTCGTTTGTTTAAGTTAAAACTACATCGTTTGGATAACAATTAGTGACAATAATAGTATTATCTAAATTTAACAAAAGTAAGTTATCAATATATCTCCAACCGTTTATTAAATTGTACTTAATTATTTTTTTTCCTAATAATGTAAGAAAATATTGATTAAAGCACTTGAGAAATCTGTTCCCATTGGAATTTCCTTTATTTTTAAAAAAAAATTAATTCTGTTAAAAACTTAATTTTCGACAATATTAAATTTACATAATTCCTGCCAGTTACTTTTTGTAATAAAATCTCTATTTAAATATTTGTCAGATATAAAAGTACAAACATCTATTAATTTTATATAAGGTGAATAAGTGCACAAATTTTCAAAATCATAATTATTAAGATTATTAATGTTGTTATCTTTTAGAAAATCCAAAATTTCCGTGTTACTATTAATTATAAAGTTATCTTCATCTTTAATTTTATTCAGAATAATTTTCAAGTATTTAGGGAAATGTTTTTCCGTATAGCAAATATAACTGCCAGTGCTAAACATTACTTAATGTATTTTTTATTAGTTTGGTTCAGGAAAAATTTTATTTTTAATTGAATTTCATAATGATTGCTTTTTTGATTGATAATTTCTTAATTATAAAAATATAATAGCTTTGTCGAATGGTATATGTTATACATAAAATACTAGGATAAATTGGAGAAAAATAGAAAACTTGCAATAAAAGACGTTTGTTATTCTTACGGTTATAACGAATACAAAAAACTTATGGTAGGAAGTGTGTAAGAAACAATCACAGATGTCGTGTACAACGCTTGATGTAAATAGTTGCAACTCTTACAATTCTCCAATTTTTGCTCACAATTTTTCCGCTTTCTTTTAATTTTGTCGTGAGATTTAAATTGTCTTATTCAGAAAACCTGTAGAGTTTTCAGCCTTCTAATCTTGGGCTAAGCACTATTGATCATGTATTAACCAGTTATCAAAAATTTTCTGCAGTTAACCAGTTATTAACTAGTTATCAAAAATTTTCAAAAATGCAGTAACAAATATCAAAGATTAAACCATTTCATTTGACTTCTTCACAAAAGTATTACATTTATGAAAATTTCGACCATTATATTCGTCTGGAAGATCATTCTCCATTGGTTGAATAAATCCTACTTATATTTATTACATGGATTACAGTAAAAAAAAATATATATCCTTATATGGATTGTAGTAAAAAAGGCACTTTTACATCGTATTTACACTGGTGTACAAAACTTAAGCAATAGGTATGTTTTTTGCCATAACTTCACGAGAAATCATCTGAGAGACATGAAATTCAGAAATGAGATACAGCATTTTGTTCTGAAGGAATGACGAAAGCATAGTTGCGCAGAAATGAATACAATGCATACAGTATGGAATCAAACAAAAAAAGGCTTTATTGAACTCGTAGTATCGTTACACATGATTGTCTGTCCAAGGGGAAGAACAGCAAGCAGGTGTTCCTTAGTATGGGATATGCCTTCCCCTTACTGCAATAGTTGCTTCGCACCGTCTCCCCATACTCAGCACCAGATTGTCCAACAGTTCTTGAGGTAAGAGTGCCCATTCCTAATCAGCATCTGCTTAAGTTGTCGAGTGTTCCCAGGAGGATGTAATCGTGCCGCAAGGCGTCTCCCTAAAGCATCCCACACATGTTCTATCGGATTTAAATCAGGGGAGCACGCCGGCCAATCCATTCGAGTGATATCTTCACTTTCCAGGAGCTCCTCAACAGCATGAGTCCTGTGTGGCCGTGCATTGTCATCCATAAAAACGAAGTCTGATCCAATGGCACCTCGGAACAGACGCACATGGGGAAGGATCACCTCCTGAAAATAGCGATCTCCAGTGATAGAACCTCTGTCGAAAATGTGGAGCTCAGTCCGCCCATTCATCAGAATGCCTCCCCAGACGACAACTTCAGGACCACCGAAACGGTCTCTTTCCGTGATGTTACTGGGATGAAACCGTGTCCCGATCTCTCTCCAAATCAACTGGCGTTGAGAATCGCTTGTGGCACTAAAACAACTCTATCTGTAAAAAGGACACGACTTCATTAATGAGATGTCCAGTTTTTGTGCTCCCTGCACCACTCTAAACGGTGCCGCCGGTGGGAAACTGTCAAAGGGATGCAGTGTTCAGGACGGAGGGTGAATAGGCCACCTTTGTGAAGGCGTCTGGACACAGTAAAACTCGACACTTGTCGCCCCGTTGCTGCATACAGTTGCTGAGCAATGGCGCTTTCTGACTGTTTTCGGGTTCTTTTCGCCTGCAGGACGATATATCGGTCAGCCACTGCAGTTGTTTTCCTGGGGGCGGCCACCACCAACCTTTCTCACAGCTGTACCTGTGGTTTGGAAGGCTTTCCAAGCGCGCGAAACGACACTTTTGTTGATTCCGAACTCTTCAGCTACACTGGTCACACTACGCCTCTCTTCCAGCTTTCCGATCATTCTTCCACGTGTGAAATCGTCCAGGTGATTTCTGCTAGCCATATTTCACGAATTAACTCACGTGCACTTGCAGCGAATGTCTTTAATTGCATCTCCGTCCTTCCTTTTATTGTAGTGTTGAGCTGCACGCGCCTTCCGCACGTGTTTTGCGTACGCTCACGTCGCCTGTGACGTTTTGTTCCTGATATTTGCATACGCATGACCTTTCTCTTGAATTACGTGTTCACTGTACTGATCGCAAGAACTCCTTTTCTGCAATTTCATGGCTATCTGCTTAAAATTTGCATTGTTGCTTAAGTTTTGCACACCAGTGTATAATTTAAAAATTATTTAAAAGTTGTTTTGAAATTGTTAAATTAGCCCGATTATCC
Organism: Argiope aurantia; assembly: GCA_026543865.1. Taxonomy (NCBI): domain Eukaryota; kingdom Metazoa; phylum Arthropoda; class Arachnida; order Araneae; family Araneidae; genus Argiope; species Argiope aurantia. The sequence continues at coordinate 76,557 of JAPMOR010048969.1, read as the reverse complement.
ATTCATTTAATTTCTACTCGTAGATCATTAAATCAATATTAATTTTAGTACTAAAAAATTGTAGTGCTTACAACGAAATTAATTCGATAATTGTAATAGGTTTTTTTAAGTTAACAAGGTATTTCGATTTTGTCGTAATTATTAGATAGCCATCATCAAAATAATTTATTTACAATTAAACTTGGAAGTTTTATTTTAAACATTTTCTTCCTTATTTTCATTTTCTTTATTAATTGTGCTTTAAGTTGAGTATTTAATCAGGATTATAAAGCAATATCATTGTTCTCAACTTCATTGCGCAGGGTAGCCATTAAATACTTTTCTCTGTCTAGATGTATTTGCAGTTAAAATTAATATCAGACTTAAACCAAACTGCATATACAGATTGTAAAATGTGGGGAAAAGTCCGTTCCCTGCAAAAAATGAATTATAAATCATCCACGTAATATTTTTCTTTCAAGGAATGTAAGAGCATGGTAAGTATGCCTTAAAAAAGTGTCTGAAAGTCCTATGCTTGCTCTATATAATTTATTAGGTCAAAATATGAAACATTACTCTTACATGTACGCGCAGTTTTAGCAAGAAACAGGTTTCTCAATATATAGGACTCTAGAATGCATTCTATACACCCAAATAAGAAAAGATTTGAATTACTGATAATTAAAATGATACATTGGTATTTATTGAATAAACAATATTTGTTCCAAAGTTTAACAGCAGATGGTGTGATAATACAAATTGTATTTTTAGCATGCATTGGAAATGTTAAATATCTTTCCCATTAATGCTCAGGTCTATTAACATAATTCTTTGGACAAAAAGAAGGCAAATTTGACGCCAGCATTAGTAATAGCATATGCGTGAAGTGCACTTACAGTTCACGCATACGCTGCAAGTAATAGCGCTACTGGTAAAAGAGTTCTATCACAATCAACAGAGATTCGTTGCTTTTATCAAAAAATTCCGTCGAATGAAACGGATACGAAGAAGTCACGCCAGATAATATAGGAATTTCAACGCCAGATAATATAGTAATTTCAAACAACAACTAGCCAACTTGAAATTCTTACAGGTAGAGGGTGAAAGCAAATTCCATGTTCGAGAATCGAGAATGGGATTATAGTGATCATTGAAGTCAGCAGTCAGTTCCCACATAGCAGTGTGAGTGTGCCAATTTTTTTCTCGTGGATTGAGTTTTCTATATTCCAATAAAGAAAACTCCTATGGCTTATTTTGCATTTTATCCCTACAAAATCACTCAGGGCACTTACTATAGAACGGCAACTCAGAGGTTCGTAAAAATTTTGTACTTTAGTTACTTTCTAGAATGGTGGCTGTTGTCACTTGACCACAGAACATTCTGTAGAAGGATGAAGTTCACTTTTACTTCAACAAGAAAGATAACATTCACAATTGACAGAGATATGCACCGGGAAAACATCATACTATCCAAGAGAAACTCATGCCTATTGAAAAAATGACAGTATGATGTGTTTTACGATTACCTTTATAATTAGACCACGTTTCTTTTTTTAAAGAGATTACTGCAAATTAATTCTAAATACGTTACATTGCAGGAGAATGATATCGCAATAAGCTGAGCAATTTTTGTTTTCCAGAACTTCAACAGGTTGTATGCCTTCCGAACATCATTTTCCTGCAGTGTGATGCAGCTCCTCACATTGATCATTATGTAAAACAATTGCTAAGAGACCATTTCAGAAATGTCCAACATTTTACAGATTATTTTCCAATTATATAGCCACCTCCTTCACCAGACTTTACTCCCTGTTACTTTTGGTTGTGAGGATTTCCTGAAAAATAATTTCTGCTTCGAAGATACGCATCCGTTCTAGATCAGAAGGGCAGCATTCAGTGCCATGTTCGTGACATTCCAGCAAAGTTACTACGGCAAAATGTGGAAAATATAGTCCTGAGATTAGAACACATTCTTGAAAATGAAAGGAAGCATGAATAATTTTTATGCTACTTCTATATATTATTTAACATCTATAACGCATATGAAATGTGTTTATGTGTATTAAAGCAATACCTATACGTTTTATTATTTAATTCAAACTCATCATTCATTTAATTCAATTTAACTTATTCTCTATCTTTCGGTAGTGAGAAACTTATTTTTTGTAACCTTATATATATGCCAAAATATTTTTTATAAATTTTAATACTATTCATCAGTAAATTAAATAACTATTATGAGGGATTTTCCAGTGAAGGAATTCAATTTTTGTGTTGCGAAAAAAAAAAAACATTTATCTAATAGCAAATAAATTTCAGATCTGTATAAAATACTATTTGTATTATCGAATTCAGTACAAACGTTGATTTAAGACTTACATAATTTTTGAGACCAAAATTCGGATCTGCTTGTCCACAGAATCATATAGAAAGAAATACCATTTATTTGTGAATTGCATTGCTTCAAGTAAAGCGTAGTTACATCAGTATTTGAAAGTATTTAGTATACGAAAAAAACATTAACGTTTCCTTCCCTCTCCTATAAATTATTGATATATCTTTCCCTTTACCTTTTAATCCATAGCAAAAAGCTATAGTTTTCTAATAATATGATAGAGTTTTCTAATTTTCACATCTTTTATATGATGAACGAGAGATTTCAGTTATCTCTGTCATTTATTTTGCAACTTTTTTTTTACAATTTCCTTAACTTTTAGACACGATAATCACAAAAGCAACTATATAAGCTCAAGGTATCTATAAACATTTAAAATATTATTACTTGTCCGAGTAAATATCTCCTAATTTATGAGGAATGGCATTTCGATAGACCACAATAGTTTGATTTCACATGTGGAAGTATTTATAGTGAAATTTCTCAATATCTTCATTTACCAATGTTAGGCAATATACTTTCGTTTTCCTTAACTCAATGGCTATCAATACATTTTACCTCTACTGATGTATTATGCCGACTATCATCACTTTGGCACAGTTATCAAATCATTCCTTAAATGGTTAATCCCGTTTCTGAAATTGAAGTCAACCCTATTCCTTTTAAATGCTAATATTTCCTTTATACACTCTTTCATAAATAATTAGCTTGCCAGGAAAATTCTCCTGTTAAGTCACAAGTCTTTTTTTAAAATTCACCTTTAAAAATTAACATTTCAAAGATAATAACTAAAAATTGGCTGTCAGTACTTCAACTTATTGTCGATTGCATTATAATCAGGTAAAATCAATTTAAAATTTTCTGTTGCCATTTATTAATTACTGATTATTTTATTCCCTTAAGAGCAAGTTCTTAAAATTTTTCAGAGATTCATCACATTGCAAGAGAAAAGATCAGTTTTGTTCAGACCCTCGGAGAAGGAGCTTTTGGTAGAGTATTTTTGGGCACAGTTGATTACTTGACTCCGGATGAACCAACGACTTTAGTGGCCGTCAAGACTTTAAAAACTAATGAAATGGATGACATTAAAGTGGAATTTGAAAGAGAAGCTGAGCTACTTGCCAATTTGCAGCATACCAATATAATAAAATTTCATGGTGTTTCAACAGATGGCGAAGCTCTTATGATGATATTTGAGTACATGGAACATGGAGATTTGAACAACTTTTTAAGGTAAGAAATTGTTTTAATATGTAATTTGAGCAATAGTGTATTTTTTAAAGTGATGTTACAACTATTGTTCATGAAGAATTTATGATTCAATATATTTTCTTTCTCTTAACGGATATTTTTAATCAGTGATTCTAGCATAAATATTTAGCACTTCTGATATGGAACTAATTCTCATCTTTTAATATATTAGAAGTTTAATTAAAATATATTTTCAGTAGAATCAGATTGTTATGCACGCCAAACAGGCTATTTTAAAATATTTTAAATATTATTGTTAGATATTCTTGATAAAAATTTTAGAACTATTTATGAGTATGCATTTGATTTAGGAAAATTAAATGCATAATAAATCAATCACATATCAAAATACAACCTTTGCTTACATTTTATGCCGAGATGACTTTTAATTTGTTAATCTGCAAATTAACCCTTAACTGGAGACGTGCGGTCTACGAGACTGCTAGCGATGGATTTTCCGTCATCCCTATTCTATTTTTAGCTCAATTGAATGGATTGACCCTATAGCTTCCTATTTTGTGACCTTCAATACACATGCACTTTTACAACCGATTTCAGCAGAATGCTTTTTAAAATAATTCCGTTATTTCTTTGGGCGCGGTCTCTAAGACCGCTTCTCCCTGTTAGTGTCCCAGTGATCAACAAGGCTTAGAAGATGACGCTAAAGCTTGGGCCCTGAAATATTATCCAATTTACTGAGCCTATTATGAAAAAGTGCTACAAACACTTTTAAATGAAGCAGAAAGTGATTTTAGTGATAAGGATAATTGTACAGAAGAGTTTTTTGATGAAAGTTCACATTCAGCTGATTCTGATATGCATGTTCAAACATAATTAATTTTTTTAGTGATAATGTATTTTGAAAAATTTATAAAATATATTAATATACAAGAGATATATATATACAAAATTTATCGGTTGATTTTTATACTAGTTTTTAATCTGTATGTTTAAAATGCCCTAAAGAACGGTGCTATGAAAGTCACACAAGCCGATAAAAAAAGGGCCAATTTTTACCCATTGTCAGTTTTTTTATTTTTCATATAATTGTTGAATTTTACATTATATGGTCTTCTATGTACCTTCATATACTTTAAAAATAAATATGGTTTAAAAAGTAAAAAGTAATATGCTTTTTCAAGAATATTATTTATTGTAACATGTAATTTGAGAAGAAAATGTATGCTCCAACGCATTTACTATTTTCAATGATAATATATTTTGAAATATTTCTAAAACATATCTGTATATCAAGAAAAATATCTGTAAGATATATTGGTAGTTTTTCATACTAATACATTCATTAGAAAATTTAATTTGAGTGTAAATGAAATGAGGTCTCGTAGACCGCACCTCTCCAGTTAAGTCCTAAAATTTCACCTCCTTAGTTAAGTTTTAAAAAAACGCTTGTCTTCAAATGGAGTTTAGAGGAAAAGCAATTTTATGAATTTAAAATTTGATAATTTATCTTGTTGAATATTATAATCTTAATTTTTATTTATGTGTTTTATAAATTTCTCATAGAAAGCATTCGTATTTTGTAAACGAATTTAAAAATCATAAATGTTTTTTTCTAGATGATAATTTTCTTCTTGACAAAAAAAAATTGAAAAAACTATTAAACTTTCGAAGATTCATTTACACCAATACATTATTATGCTCATCAATCAAATCATCATCATCAATCAAATTCCCTTGTTTTCCAGCCAAATATCCAAAATACAATAAACAATTATAGATTATTAAGATTTAAATAATTTGATTTGGGAGAAATACATATAAATGTCGAATTTGCGCCTTTTATCAAACATATGTATGTTTAAATTCAAAATTATAATATACATATATAGATATATATAGATATGCATATACATACGTTAACTTTTTTGCATAATTGTGGCATCTAAAATTTACACTGTAATAAACTTCAAAACAATTGATTTGTTATTTTTTAAATTTATTATCCAGATTTGCACCTGAAGGTAACCTGATAAGGCAAAACATATGTTTATTACACATTCTCGAAGAAATAAAGTTTCATTATTTTCATTTCAAAAATAATTTTCAAGTTTATCTCTAATATTTGAATTCCTGCGGTTCCGTGTCTTATCCAGGAGGTTAGATTTAATACAGTGGCTGAAGAATCTTTTCATGATCCCAAATTATCTAACCTGGTTATAATGATTATTTCCCACTGATATCTGTTATTTAAGTCATAGTTTTTATTATGTTTTGTAAATTATTTCATTATAAATGTGTTTCTACAGTTTGGTTTTTCGAAATTTATAATTTCCTCTCCATAAATCTATTTTGCAAATAACAGAATAGTAATAATAACTATCCTAATAGTAATAATAACTATCCTATTTAAATAAGTTTATTTTAAAATCATGATTTTAAAATCATAAGTTTATTTTAAAATCATAATTCAGTGGATGCTTTGGAGCATTTTCTTTTCAAAGGAATTATAAATAGTTTCATTAAAAGCCAAAATTATTATTCAATCCTATTAAAGAAGTTAAAAAATATAAAATGAAAAGAAAAACGTTATATTTTAAAGGTTTTTTTTTCAAAAATTCAAAGTTTATTGATGTAGATTGATATTTTATAAACTTCAATTTGTGTCTATAGTCAAATTATTAATAATTATTAAATTAATTTCCCATTTATTTTTCATTAATAATACTTCCATTGATGAGGCACAAATAATGACTATCAAACAAAATTCATATAAACGGCAATTAAGACGAATCATGCATTAATTAAAATTTCTCAAAAAGACATTCAGAAGTGTAGTATCCTATTCCATTGTAAATTATATCTGAATAAAATTTTGTAGTTCTGAGTATTAGGATATATCCTATACAGGACCAATACACGTACATACACACATTCATCCCTATTATTAGTAGCTATCGATAGTATTAGACTACAAAAAAATAATTTGCATTTAAGATTATTTAATAGTCTTTTATGTATATAAATAATATCCTCATTGATCCAGTTTACACTGCTTTAACCGTTTGCATGGAAATTATATTTTGATTGTAAGAGATTTTATTACAATATGCATGGTTTAAAATATAAAAACTGTACAAAATTTCAATAGTTGGAGTTTTTCCGAATGTTTAGGTACGGATTAGCTAAATGTTTAGGTGCGGATTAGCTGTGAATACATTTACCTTCAAGACGAAAAAAATTATCCACTTTTTAAAGTAAGGATACTTATTTATGTCTCTTAAAATTTATTGCAAACGAAACGTTCAGTTAGAAAAAAGTCTAATAATTAAATACTATTCTGAAAGGCAGAATTCATTCATTACTATAGTGTATTCATATTATTAATATAAAACTTGCTTACTATTTCATTTTAATTTTACTGCCGAAAGCAAGGTACTCTTTCGAAACCAGACACTTCTCTCTAAAAAAAAAGGATACATGATAGTTGTATACGAAAGGGAAGGCCAATCGATTTTAGCAGCACAATCTAATCAAAGCAGTAACAGACAAGTGACTTTTTTCAATTCAGTGACTTTTCAAGTTGACTTTTTTCGCAGTAACGTGGGCGTAAAAATCCTTTCAGTAAAAACCGTTTCTTCTAGACTTGTTTTTTAAGGCAGTTCTTTCAAATTTTGAAATCGATTCACTTTTTCTTCTACCTTTCATTCCTGAATTATATATGCCTGAAGGAAATTTTTAGTTTAAACAAGACAAGTAAAATATTGAAATCGATTTTTCTATTTTAAATAATTTCGAAATTCATTCAGCATTATAACTCAAATAGACGTTGTTGTTATTGGTTATTCTTTTGTCACAAGATTCATGTTTGGCTATGCTGCGCCAAGTAAATAGTAAAAACATAAAACAATCTATAAAAAACACACATGCTAAGATATAAAAACAAAAGATATATAAGCAAAGATAAAAACGCAAGAATGTATAATGTTAATGAATTTATAAAAGAAATACTGATGAGAAAAACTGAATGAATCGATGTAAAATATCAAACTGTACAGAAGTTAAAAAATGCTAAATGCATGTATAAAAGTCAACGGTTTTTAAAAATTTAAAAATGTTTGGGTGGAATTTCTCACCATCAGGTCTTTTAAAGTTAGTGACGATGACTTAAAAAAATGTAAACGAGAGGAATTAATAGATGGGCATTTGATTGAAATATGATTAAGGGTAAATTTACACGACATATTGAGCACTTTCGTGCTGCTATAGCTCAAATAGAACTTTAAGTATTGTTAATCGATTTCGTTTAGTTATTCATCTATTAAAAATCATGTAAAGGATCATAAAAAGTAATCATTGAAATACTTCCAAATCAATATAGTTTTTAAAAAAATGTAATTAATCGATTTTTTTAATTTTAAAATTAGTAATTTCAAACCCTAAAAATTATGCGCAATCGATTAAATTTACATTGCAAAATTTATTAAACTAACCGCTTCTCGTGACCAGCTTATTTCGGAAGGATATTGGTTGTATTTAATTTCATTTAAATTGCATAGACATTACTTCTTGTCCATGACTCTGCCAAATTCTCAAACATTAAAGCCATTTTATTTTAATAATCTTACACATTCTTCCTTAAAGAAGGCCAACTCCGTGGCATCACATTGTTGTTAAAGGCATTTGTACGATTATCTTCTAAATTTCGCAGTATTTTAATCACTTTTTTATTCTATGCTAACCATTCAGATATTAAATATAATCTTTCTTCTTTAGTTTGAAACAATAGAAGGAAGTCATGCGTTTACATATTTATCAAAATAATGAAAAGAGTTTGAATTTAAGGGCAAGAATCTATATTTGAAAGTTAGTCAAAGAAATATATAAAAAAAGTCAAAATTGAAGAAAAATGGGTTCAGCAATAAAATTAGACTTATTAAGGAGACAACAATTTAAATTTAGAAATAATATAAAAATAATTTTTGTGAAATAATAATTTCGGAAGTTATCAAGAAAAACTCAATCAAAACTAAAATTCAATCTAATTTTTGATAAACTAAAATTTTTATTAAAATTTCAAAATTAAAATGATCTATGAAAATATGAAACATTTTGGTGAGTTTAAATGAGGAATCAAAAAGATAAATTAAATTATAGCAAAACGGAAAGCACAATTTGAAATAAATTTTCAAAGAAATTGAAAATTTCTAAAGTAAATTTTCAATAAAATTGAAAATTTCTAAAATAAATTTTCAAGGAAATTGAAAATCTACTTCAATTTGAAATAAAATTTTAATGTAAAAAGATGAAAGAATGATTAGAGACTCGAACTTATTAAGCAAATACTTCATTAAGATAAACATAAATATAAAATTAAGCCTAAAACTTTTAATTGAAACTAATTATATCCTATATCACCGGCGAAACAGTTAATCTGAAATAAAATCATTCCTCTTTAACGAAATCTTTAAATCTGTTCTGATCTACATTTTTTGTTATTCTTAAAAATGGATTAGTTAATTATATTTTAAGAATGTAAAAAATCTGTAACTAGGTAATGAAAATTTAAGCGATTAATTAAGAATATTTGAAATTGGAATCAAATATAATTATTGAAATGAAGACTTGAAGGACATTCATAACTATCTCTCATAAGTTGATTATAAGGTATAAAAGATGTTATAACACATATTTAAAAATATCATTAAAAGTTAATGAAATCTTCACTGATGAATTTTGCAGTAACTAAATTAACATTATTGCAAGCATTAGAATTTCTGATTTTCGAACGATGTAAAGAAAACTTTTTTAAAGTTTTATGTTAATACATTATATTTTTCGAAGTTATTATGAAGTATATAAAAAATCTAGATTAATTTTCAATTAATTAATATTTTGAAAAGTCATTTTTCCTATATACACAATTCCACTTTCCAAAGTATATGTGTGTGTGAAGTATGGTAACCCTAAATCAAATGACCTGGCCTGTAGAGCTCCATCATGCATGCACATATGTTCATCTCTATTATTAGTAGATGAGTGATTGACAATACCATCAACATACTGTACGTTACAACTAGTGCGAATCGCAGCAATTGTGAAAGCTGAGCCCTCCATGCCTAGGCTGATTTCAACTATGACCTGCCTAATGCTATCATGGAGTTATTCCAGAGTGGCTGGAGAATACTGGCGCTAAAGACATTTTCAATAAACTCACAGTCACAAATCTACGGGAATCTAGTTTGTTGAGTGTATGGTAAATCTGATCTTGCTGTTTTCATCCGTCACCTTATCTTTCCCAGAACTATTAATGATTAATGCCTTCACAAAGCTTTAAACATGAGAAGATGAGACTCAATGAAGGATGCATGCTTTCATGAGGAGATAGCATATATTTTTTTCGCTAATACTTGTCATCGAATTAAAGTAGGATATATTTCAGCAATCGCTATGCATGCTTATCTAGAACATACTGTGCTAAGATCTTCAAAATAAAAAAAGTTGCAATATGTGAATGCTCTGCTTCCTCATATTCTCATACAAGAACACCTCAATTATATCAGAATCCAGAAATAATTCAAGAAGCATTTTATTTTATGCTTAGTTTTTGCAAGACCCACGTTGAAAATTCCCCATCGGCGTTATCTGTAAATTTATTTTTAACTAGCCGCCTTTGGCGACCAGCCGGTTCGCCAGTATTACCGCTCGCTACAATTTTCAATTAAATATTTTAAGTAACTGGTCTCTTAAAGGATTCTCAAACAAAACGTTTTTAATCTTCAAATTGTGATAGTCATACCAAACTTATATTGTTTAGATCGTTTCGTTCAATTTACTATATATATTTTGCTAATTTGTTGCCATTTCCGGTAAAACTTCAACTTTAATTAAAAATATAAATGACGAAATTGCAATTAATATTAAGATATTTTTTAATAAAACCAAGCGTTTTATTTTATTTATCATCTTTATTGTTATTTATTAATTATTATTATTATTGAATATTAGTATTGCAAACAGAATTGCTCGGTATTTAAGTCTTATGTTAACTACAAAATATTTTTATGTAATATCTCAAACAATAATTAAAAAAAAATTTTGAGATTCAGTATAAAATTCAGTTTTTAGTTTTGCTTTCAAAAGGATTGAAATGAAATAAATAATAATTTTTTGTTCCTGTTTATAAATATATTTCAAAAATTATGAAGTCTAAATTTAATGCAGTAAGGTATCATATTCTGATAAATATTCTGGACACACCAAATTTTAAATAAATGAATGAATGTTTCTATTTTCACGACTAAGACTTATTTATGAAGTTTTAAATGTTAAAAATTTAGAAAAACTCACCATTTTCATAATCTTAGCCCAATTAATCTTGAGAAACCTGCGCGCTTATTGGCGTATTTTCTTTGAAACGACCGATGAAAAATCTAAAATTATCCTTTTTTTATTGAATAGTGATATTCAAATCTTCATAAATCAGTCAGTTTAAGTGATTTGAAATTAACTCTTAAAAGTCAGTGGTTTAGTTGATTGAAAATTAACTCTATGACCATCATAAAATCTGTGCTTTCTCTTGTGGTGTATGCATTCTCCTTAATATCCGATCGAATAAAACATCACATACAAAAGTACTACATAGAAAAAACACATCAAAAGTAAACATAACATTTCAATAGTTGCCAAAAACAAAAGATAGAAAAATGCAATTAATAAGCAGACGATATTTAGAAAAGTACAGATATTTAGACTGGAAAATGAAATTATCTGAAATTAAAAACACGCGCAGACGATATTTACAAAAGTAAAAATATTCAAACCTGAAAAGGAAAATATATGAGTTATTCCATCAATAAATGCCATAAGTTTGTTTACATCTTCATTATTTTATGAGTCATTAAATATCAAAATGGATCCGGGACTGAATAAACACCCTGTATAGAGAGTGTAAAAGATCATAAAATAATTTTTCTTGAATTTATTTTTCAGAAAAAATAATATTTCATATTTGCTTCATTTCCTACAAACGCGTGCCAAAAATTATATTTTTGCAGATTTCATTTCCAAAAAGATTTAATTTATTTTAGTTAGAGCTTTAATCAATGTGATGGCAACACTTTGAAAAAAGCTATTTTTTTCTCAGGAATGCGAAACGTGCTTAATCCTCATTTTTATTTTTGACGAAAAAAATTATTGAAAAACATAGTTAAAATATTTATTTAAAAATTCATTAAAAATAGAAATTTAATTTTAAGATTAAAACAGTAGTATCATTTAAAAGATAAATTTTTTATCTTTAACTTCATGTAAAAATCTTTTTTGTGAGGTAATATTTTCGGCAGTTATAGCAGAAACACGTCAAAATTTCGCTTAATTTTTAAATAAATAAAATTCTAGTTAAAAATTCGAAAAAATAACCCCCAGGTGCACATTCCCGGCCTCCAAGGTATACACGTGCCAAATCTGGTAGCTGTAGGTTGAATGGTCTGGTCTGTAGAGCGCCAACACACACACACACACACACACACACATTGAGCTTTATTATAAGTATAGATATAGATGATGTCTGACTCTAAATGAAGAATCCGCATATACCTAGATACTTGACTAAACGGTAGATTTTTAAAAAGCAACTTTTTGCAGTCTCGTATTGATGATTTATGAATTGTCGGAGTTTTTTTCAATTAGAAAAAAAAATCCTTCTACTCTCATTGATGCATTATATTATATAATATTTTAAGGTGATGTAATATTTTTCAAGAATTTAAGAGCACTTTATATAGTATAAATACACTTTTTAATAGAAGAAATATTTTGCAAATACATTTCGGATCTAGAATGAAACTTTGACATTGGAATCATTTTCTATTTCCTTTTTTTTTTTCATTCCAGTCATTTTCACAAAGGGGCTTCTTATCAAAAAATAACTTCTGGCTTCTAATACTTGTTGATCTGAGCCCAATAAACTTTTATATTAACGGATTAGTGAACCTTAAAATTAATAATAAAGGACATATATGAAATTTCAGCTTTAAAGTTTTATCTTCAAAATATATGATAATATGTAAACAAAAGAGCATTAAAATAAGTGGAAATATAAGAGTTAGTGTACCAGTAATTCAATAACGTTTGATTCGTACAATTGTAATATTTTTCAAGTAAAGCATAACGTTTTTATGATAATTATTATGCTTATAGTTATACTAATTATTATGCGTATTATTATGCTAGTAATTAAGTTAATTATTATTTGTGGTTATTTTATTATTGTTTTATGCCAAAAATGCTATTATAGCAAAATAACATTCTTTTAAAAGGCTACTTTAACGTGCAATACCTTCTTCGTACCAATTGAATTTTTCCAACAACTGCGTCCCTATAATAACGAATGCAATTTAGTTTCTCTATTGCAGAATATATATAAATCTCTTATTTATACACTAAATACTGCATTTACCACTAACACATACATGAATATTTCCTTTAATACGTGCATGAATAATACATTAATTTTTTTTTCTTTCAGAGACCGATCACCACATAATGAAAGTACTGAAATTGAAGTAAACAAGTACCCAGAACTAACGATTCCAGATTTGATACATATTTCATGCCAAATCGCAGCCGGAATGGATTATCTTGCCAGTCAGCACTTTGTTCATAGGGATTTAGCTACTCGAAACTGCTTGGTTGGCGATCAGTTAGTTGTTAAAATTGGAGACTTCGGAATGTCAAGAGACGTCTACAGCACAGACTATTACCGCGTATGTTTTCTTTTCTTAAGACATTAAACGATTCCGACATTCATAAAAACTTTTAAAATCTTGAATACCGTAGACAATTACTAAAGTAGAAAAACAATTGTTTTATTTCACTGGTTAGGAAAAAAAATATTCTATGGCGATTGAACGATCAACAGGAATATTACATAACAGATATATTTGGAATGAAAAACAGTAAAATTTGTATCTCCTTGTGTAAGTTTTGAAAGCATTTAACAGTTAAAGAAATTTTTAGATAAATTATATTAATACAATTTTATATATGCAAGAAGAATACTTTTTGAAAATGCATTACAAAATGTTGAAGAAGAAAAGAAGTATAATAATTTCATTAAATTTCTTTATTTATTTACAAAATTACTGTATTTCATAGAAATAAAAATTTAGAATTTTGTAGGAAGATTTTCAGAGAACTAATGTGAATAAGAACTTGTTTTATTTATCATTTTAAGTTGGCATTTTAAGTTAAGTTTACATTTTCCAATACTTTACCTTTACTTTACTGTCAAAAAAAATCAGCCATCCGGCTTAAAAATTTCCCTTTCTGTGAAATGAGGACATGCCTTTTTTAATCAAATTTTAATTTTATTTAATAAATTAAAAGGAATTTAAAAAATATGTATTAATTTATTACCAAAAAGAGAGCATTGAAGATCACAACAAAGAAGTTATGGCTTTTTTTTATTTTGCTATAGTTCGGCTTAAAATATTCGTGATTTAAGAATCATATTTTAGCGATAAAGAATTTTACTATACAATTTATATTAAAAATGCTTACATAAAAGTATTGAAGTCTTCTTTTCACAACAAAAATAAAATTCTGAAATTTCAAATATTAAAAATTAGTATTAATTCAAATGTAAAGATAATTCAGAGATTTTTTTATGCGAATCTTTTTTATTTTCAATCTAAGAGGATGAATAATTAGAAATGCACTGAAAACATAAAGGAAATATTACACATGATCTGATAGAATTTTATATTTATTTTTGTAATCAATTTATCTTTTGTTCTTAAATAAGAATAAAGGCCTTATGTTAATAAATATGTCTATAAAATAGGTTTTCTTATAGGTCTTCATATTTATCACACTTTGAATTTAAACAATATGATTATAAATTGCAACAATTTACATTACTATTAATCATGATACTAGGCAAGAAATATTTTATACGTAGAATGCAAGTTTGAAAAATAAATTTAATTGGTCTTTCTGTAATATCCATCCCTTTTGATATGTAAAATATATGTGTCTTTATTAAATTGGAATAATAATAGTATTTTTTATTTTTCTTTGCAAATTGTTTATTTTTCATACTTTATGCTTTATATTTACCTTTATTCATTGTATATTATATGTATGGAGATCAAAGGATTGCTCCTAATTACCCTCAATGTCTGTAAATGAGACATCTTCCTAAAACCTTTAGAATATAAATTACTTCACTTAGGAATTAAATTATTAGGCGAAATTTTCATATGTTAACTTTTTCTTATTAATGTGCATGGATGTTTACTAAAACGCATAAATAATTTATTTTTGATTATTTCTCACTATTTTATAAAATTTTGTGATAATTTAAAGTTATTTAATATTTCAGCTTAGAATTAGATATACTAAAATGCATATTAGTTTTTAGTACTCTGAATTTACGTTAAAACTACAATTAAAGCATATATTAATTAATATAAATCCAAAAGTTTAGTGAAGATTTCCGTAAATACCTTGTCAATCCCCTCCTGTATTTTGGTGTTCTTCCAATAATTACTTTTTATAATGAACTGGTTTCAATAGAGAGAAATCAAACACATTTTTTTTATTTATTAGTTTTAATCAAAGATATATTGCGGAATCAAATGAAAATGAAAAATTCTATGACAAAATTTCCAATTCAATGATATCAGCTTCTAAATTTATCTAGAGTAAAAATTTTAAAAAATAATGATTTCTAGAACAAGCAAAAAATGCTTAGTAGCATTTTTTAGACGATACATAAATATATTATTTTTCTGGAAAGAAATATTTTTAATGAAGAGAAGTTTATAATTGTTTTTAAAAAATATCCAACAATAAATGTTAATTAAAATTAAAATATAATTAAACACTGCATGTATTCATCTGTCTGAGTATCAAATTTAAATGCAAAAATTTTAAATATATGTTCTTGAAAGAATATCTTTATCCTTTTTATGTCTTTAAACACACAATTTTTTAATATTTATTTCTTTCATCAAAATTATTAAGAAAATTAATCTTGTATTTTATCAAATAGTTTGTGAGATTTAAACGCAATAATGAGAATTCTAAGAACATATGATTTTCAATTTTACCATTAATCTCTGTTTCAGCCAGTCGATACCAGTCGATTTCGCATTTTAGAAAAAAATATTTGAGATAATTTATAAAATTAAAGAAAAGTTGTAGATCCAAAATTTCAAGAAGCACAAAATAATGATGTACAAAACATACTATTTCTATTCTAAAAATGATGAAGTTGCTGAAAAAAATTACAAATTTTATCAAAAATCTAACAGTCATGTTACATGATAAATTTCATTTTGATGCTAAAGAATTTATTTCAAATATCTCGAAAATTATTGATAATGAAGAAGAATCGAAATATTCTTCGATAAAGCCACATAAAATCAAATTTTCAAATAAAGTTGAGATAAATTTTAATAAATATAAAGAAAAACAAAGTTGTTTGAATAAAATATTGAATTAAATTACTTACTGTATTTGTTAAAAAATATCTAAGCCAGGAAAATGTTAATAAGAATTTTAGGAAGGCAACTATCTCTTTAAGGGAAAGTATTATAAATGGAATATTTATAAGATTACTTCATGCTTCTCTAGAACCTTTCAATCAAATTAAATTTCGAAGAAAAACAACTACAATGCAGAAATAATGTCACCACATATAACATCAATATTCAACAAAACCACGACGGAGAAATATAAATAATTCTTATCCCCAACGCTTAATCAATATTTTCAGCTCCTTGAACCTCATTTGTTATCATGAACGTCGTATCTATGACCAATAATCCGTACAAATGATATATCTTTGACTTGCCTTTTCGACAGGTTGGAAGACATAATATGCTACCGATCCGCTGGATGCCCCCTGAAAGTATTCTCTACAGGAAATTCACTATAGACTCGGATATTTGGAGCTTTGGTGTTGTCATGTGGGAGATCTTCAGTTTTGGAAAACAACCATGGTATGAATTGTCGAATCATGAGGTAAGTTATTTTCGTGTTTTTAGTCACGCAATTTGATCATTTCTATAGTCAGATGTCAGGCATCTAAGCGAAGAAACACATATTTATTAGAGTCACATTATATTGAGAATAGTCACTCTAACAATTTAAGTCAGATTTAAAGATAACAATATAAAAAAATGATGACTTAATAAACTGGAAAGTGTATTAAACCATCACTTTTTAAAGTAAAAAAAAAAAGAAAAAAAAGTGATCATAAAAATAAAAAATATAAAATCTATAAAATGTTCTACAAATGTTTCATGATAAAAATCATATAAAAGTGATAACATTTTTATAACTATTTAATCATCGTATAACAACTTAAAATTATGATTTGCTAGCCGTTAGATGTAAAATTATATTCTCAAGTGCAGGTCATGTATTATAATACTAAATCTATTAAACTTATACCGTTTAGGAGTTAATTGAATCTTGAGAATTAACTTCATAATATAAAATAATAATAATTATCTAAATTAAATTAAAATAATTATAATTTTTATTAAATTAAATTAAACATTAATCAAAATAATTATAATTTTTATTAAATTAAATTAAACATTAATCAAAATAATTATAATTACATTAATTATAATTTAATATAAATTTTATGTCTAGACATTATTTAATATTAATTTGTATGAAATTAGTTTCTATCTAGGTGAATTGATTTCTAAAGTAGTGCTTTACAAACGGATGTGTCTGAATATAATCTTTAGATGATGTAGTTTAATATCTACAATTGCAAAATTTCCAAAATATCCTTATTAAATAAGCTCCTTTAGTTGACAAAATGAATATATATATATATATATATAT
>JAPMOR010048969.1:26275-47026 GCA_026543865.1 Argiope aurantia | reverse complement strand
TTCTTTTGTAAATTTAAGGATTAATGCATTTGGAAGGAAATAGATGAAAATAATTTTAAATCTCGTTAATTGTGTTACTTTTCTATCGAACTAATTTTCTTTATAAGATTCTTTTCAATTACAATATGTTTAACAATTGCTCTAAGATAATATTTCATAACATTTGAATACGAAGAAATGCTTGCTTATTTGAGACTTTTTTTTCTTATTTTAGCAAAATTAGTCCTGCTTTTTTTTATTTGCTTGATTATGTTGTAAATACATCAATTTTTTTTAAAAAAATACCTAACACCTGCTTGAAATCGCTTTATTTTCGTAATCTAAAACAATGAAATAATATTTCAATGTCTCAAAAACAAATATTTCAGGACTTAAAAAAAATTCGAAAAATTATATATATATATATATATATATATATATATATATATGTTAAAAAGCAAAGTATTATTCTTTCGTAATCAAATATTATCCAAATATAAATCTGGCATTATCCTTGAAAAACCTTAACAGTTAACATTAGAAAGATGATAATTAATAGCAAAATTATAAATATCAACAAAAATTTGTTGTATTTTTTTACAGTTTAAATAAAGCATGAAACAAAAAAAATATGAAATAGATTTTTCTTTATTTACAAATCTATCTTAAATATGAATTAATGTTGTTTTAACTAATAAAAATATGTTTCCTTTTATTTATATAGCTATAAGGAAAATATTATTGTAGTAGTAATAAGATTTTAAATATTATATGTTAATGATTGTTTCTGAAACATTCTCTGATATGTTATTTTCCAGAAATTAATTATTCTTAAAATTGCAGCACATGCTTAGCATATTAATTTTTAGCATATCATTTGCTTGAAACAATTCTTAACTTATTCTTTTGTTTTCAAGCTTTATTGTATACATTGAGCTTAAAAGAAGCTTACTATAACATGTAATTGAAGGATTTCACTCAATTATTTTTATAGAATATCTAGCGATAAAAGGAAACAAGAGCTCTCACCACACATTTCACCAACAAAACTGAATAATTGCTATTCAGTAAATGCAAATTATAAAATTGCATAGTTATCAAAATTTAGTTAGTGTGACTATTCCTTCAAAAGAATTAGTGCAGGTTAAAAATTGAAAATGTTTCATCATTAAACATTTTCATTTAATCTCATCATATATATTTTTAAAAAAATAGAGTATAGGTGGAATCTATATAGTAAATTTCTAATACAAATAAAATATTATATATTTTAATTAATCTTCACTCACCTTCAATATTCTTCTGTTATATTCCCCAAAATAGTCTGAAGAAATTACAGTAATAAACACAGTTGATAGATTAATTTTCATGCTGAACAATACTTAGAACTTTGACCCTATTTTCTTTTATGTTAAGAGATTAATTAATTTTTGTTGTAAAACTTGAAATAAATTTATGAGTGTATGACTGTGAGTATACCCCCCCCCCCTTATCGCTTCCAAACATGTTGTGTATGCATGCTTTTCCTCCTCTATGATCAACATTATAATAATAATTATAATATTATATACATATAATTTGCAAAATCTTGCGTAGCATAAATCTCTTCTCATTAAATATTTTTACAGTCTCCGAAGACGAGTTAATTACTACAATAAAACATTAAATGAATTGAAACATGTGTCCATTTATTCCATATCTATAAATAATTGTAGATGAAAAGCGATCTAATGAGGTGAAAATTCAAATAGATGCAAATACTTGCCTTCTTAAAAGAAGGTAAACATATAAACTTTCAAGGTATTATTTTTTTAATTCTGAATATAAACAGAGAAGTTCTTAAAATATTTTTTCTTTATGGTATGGTTATATATTATCAGTTTAAGAAAAATCAATATTTTCTACACTTATCGAAGAATGTCAGTTCGAGTTTGGACAAACTGACGTTCGAGACTTGTTTGTAGAAAACAATCATTATTAACTTAATACAACTCATATTCCGGTGTTGATAAATGTGGCATCGAATTGAAGCAGCCGTTTGTTGCTGATGAATCCTTGATGTTAGAGTATGGCTCAAGTCTGACAGCCCATCGACCTTGTAAATAGGAGAGAATTTTAATGGAATTGAAAATATGTGTTATAATTCTTTTACCTCGTAGTTATAAGATTTTGAAGATGTCTATATTTCATTACAAATTATACTGATTAAATAATAAAAATATAAATTATTTGATACCGATTTAAAAACAGGAAGTAGTGTCTTTAATAATTTCATATAATTATTAACCATTTACTTTATTGCATTAATTCAATAATAATTTTATTTGTTTAAAGTATTTATTTAATTAATAGTTAGGAAAATTTTTAAACGTCCTGTTGTTCCGTACGTCCTGACGCTAAAGTCGCGATTTCAAATCCGGATTGAATATCGCAGAACTATCATATGTTATTAAAGACTGATGCACAATAAATAAATAGGTGAGAATTGTCCTTACCCTGTTGTGGTGCGGTAGCTTGGAAATAAGACCATATATCATCTTAATCCTCTGAAACTGGTTCAAAATTAAGAGGACTGTCTTAATATAGCTGTTACGTTGCTTCAAAATAATATGAAAACTAAAGTTAAACCTATCAGACTATATAATAAAAACTGCTCAGAATAATTAAAAAATATTTAAAGATTTTTTCAAACATGGAAATAAAAAAAAATTCTTTTTCAGTCACAAAATATTAAAAACTACTTTCATGTTATAAACCTCTTTTTCCCTCTGATAAATAAAAGCGTTAAGATTTTTTCTGGGGAAATATAATTATTCGGTTTATATTTCGGAGTCTTTTTATTCTTTATATATTTCGATATGTTCTAAGTGTATTGTACTGCATATTATCATAAGAAATGTGATGTCAAATTCTGATACATTTGTATTCCCTTTTAATCAATATTCTAGTCACTGTAAATAAATATGTGTAAATGTAATGTTTGTATTGGTGCTATCTTGTATGACAATTATATTTGTGTGATTTATAAAATTATTATATATTTGAATTTTAAAGAAAAATTTAATAAATACTCTGAATTGATATTTCAAGAAGAATATTATTTGACCAATTCTGCACGTATTAATGTTTCAAAACACTTTCAAAACTGAATATCATGCATGTGTTTTATTTATTGCAAGAAATAAATGTTTCGCTGTTGTCTGAATTTCTTATTGTTATTTTTTATATTAATATTGCTTGAACAAATTTTCAGAACTTCTTAACAGTTGCCCAAGATATGTATTTGGAATTTTTTTTTCTTATAGGGAAATTGTTCTCAAGAAAAAAAATATTGCTGTCACATCATCACAAATTCAAAATTTCAAGATTAAATAAATATTAGCTCAAGAATTTTATATAATATAAAAGAATATAATATGAATAAAGAAATAGATAAATTATAATTCATATTTCTGTTTATTAAGATATTCTGCAGCACATTACGATAGAGCTACTCTATTGCTGCCTTTTAGGAATTCGTTTTCTTTATTCCCTTTCACTTTTTATTGTTTCATAAAACATTCAAAATATTTGAATTAAATAATAATTTGTTATTTCATCTTGACTTCAATATAATAGAAAAAAATTAGATTAATAAAGAAAAAGTTAAAATATTTTTCTGCATTCTGTATATTCCATTACTATGTTGATTTTTTCGGATAAAATTAAGTTATAAGTAGATTCATATTCGATTGTTTCACAAAACTTATAAAACATTCGGAATTAAATTCGAATGATAGGAATTCTATATAATATAAATTGCAAATTACAAAAATATATAAATAAATGGAATCTACTTCAAATTTTTGACGTTTTTACTTTTATCGATTTCTTTAAAACTGTCTTTTTATAAAGAGAAAATAATTTACCAACACAGAGTCATAAAGTGCCAACAAAGAGTACCAACATAGAGTTATTAATTACTAACATAGAGTACCAACATAGTTATTAATTACCAACATAGAGTCATTAATTACCATCAAAGGGCCATATAATTTACAAACTATAAAACATACCATGTAGGTTACTAAATTACGTTGAAGCTGAAATTTTATTTTAAGAAATTGAACTTCTATGAAACTGCAATTTTGTTGGTGCAGTTATACTTTCCATTGTAAAATTTTTAAAAAAATTACGTATAAATAACAAAAACTCCGTAACGAACTGAGATTTCTTTCATTCTGACCAATGTATCAGAAAATATGTCGGATAAAATTAAATGGAAGAAGATACACATATAAGTAGGGACATGAACAACAGATGGATGATTTCAGATGATTTTGTCTCGCAGAGGGGGTATGTGTAGTGAGTAAGTAAAGCACATTTCTGGAGTTCATTGTTTAGGTTTCATCCTGACTTTCATCTGTTAGATATATTTTCTTTTTGTTCTTTTATCTTTTTTTTCCCATTGCCATTTTGAAGTCATAATTTTGTTTCAGTTCAGCAGTTGTGTATTTCTTATTCAATTGGCAAATTTAGTTTTGCGGTTATCTTCCTTTAATATGTTATCTAATACCACTGATTATGATGATTTATGGCATTGCTAAATAAAATATAAATATATTTTTATATCTTTCTACTTATTCCTACTTTAGTAAATTCGCTTCTTGGAGGATGCGCAAAAGTGCGTAGGTTTCAGTGTGTAAGATTAGTCTATGAGAGCATATGTTTTCCCTGATATATTATTTTTATCTCTTATTAAATATGCCAAAGGATGAATAGTTATGTTGAACTTTTCTTATCGATATTTCTCAGAGTAACGATAAATATCAACTACATGCGAGAATTCGCAAAATTTGCCTTAAATGTAACATTTTGTATAACAATTCAGATTACAATGAGATATGACGATGGTTTCATCATATGATTCATGCTTTCTTTCTGGAAACAACTTAATGAATCATTCGTTTGAATTGAAGAGCAAATGGGTTACAATAAAGTTAATCATTTTTGATACAAGAAAGGGAATTATTCTTTTAAAAATATATTTGTATTACATATACACAGTATCTAAAAATATAATGCAAAAGACTAATAATGTGGTTCTTTAATTCATATTATAGGTTTTTATGCTAAATTTTACAATAGATAAACTAGCCCGTTTATGTTAAATTTTTATCACTAAATTATGAAATTACGGAGATGAAGAACATTTTGTAATTTCAGTTGCCCTTTTCTGTCAAATTTTGTTCTCCGTCGAATTTTAAAAATACTTCAGAAATATTATTCAGTTTTTCGATACTTGTGTGTTAACCGCATTCCCGATATTATTCGCAAACGATCTGTATTTCGTTAACTACTGTTCGCCTTTTGTACTCCAATCTTTCATGCATTTCCCAAAGTTCACAAATAAATACGAGATGGAGTATTTAAGATCTTATTTAGAAAGTATGCGAGAAATTTTTGAGAAGACCACTCAGGCTGGTTTAATACATACATTGCCACTCACTCTAAATACTCGTATCATTTATTATGCTATCATCTCAGCATATCATGCATGCATATTGTCATTCACGTCTAAGCAAAATATAAGTATTCCTAGATAGCTTTATTAAATCCGTATTGCCACTTATGTTGTATAAAAAATATACTCACTGCATGTATTTATTTGCTTATCATGTTGAATATAATGAAAATAAATTTCTGAAAAAAGTGTAAAGCAATTATAAATAACACTGCAACAGAAATAGCATTAAATAAATAAATTTCGGATATTTAAAAAAAGAAAAAGAATATTTCCTTCAAATGTTCAATTTCTACATTTAGGATCGAAAAAATTTTGAAATTTTAAAAATAAAAACGTATAATAATAAATTTTATTTGGAAAATAATTATGAATACTTTGAGAATAATTTTATTTATTAAAAAACTTAGTAATATATTATGTAAATAGAAAAAAAAACGAAAATTTTAAGAATCGAAATATTGAAGAAAATATGTAAAATCAAATATAGAAAAATCTTGTCTTTTATAATTGCTGTTAGTAAATACCACAATATCTTTTTAAGTATGAAAATGATTCCATTCTTTTATCACATAATGTTGCAGATTTGTTTTTCAATTCAAACTATTAATCCATTTAATTTGTCCAGAAAGGAATTTGAATAGATGATTTTGTTTTTATATTACATCTCAGATTTTAAATAAACCTAGCCGTCTTAATTTACCCGTTCTCTATTAATCAAATGATGCAGCAATAAAACATCAAAATGTTGAATTTTCACTGTTTTTTTAGTTCTTATAGTATTAAAATCTTATATCATTAAATTGTAATTTCCTTATGTTATTAGCTAAACTTTTGCTATTTTAAATCAGTTACAAAAATTTCGCCTGCTATTGATTTCAATTTCAGATCAAATCGAAAAAGTTAAATATTAGAAAAATAAGAATGATATCTGATGTTATTTGATTGATACGAAGGAAAAAAATCTTATTCATGAAGATTCGGAGCAATCGTTGCCGAGTGGTTAAGGCGATGGACTTGAAATCCATAAAGATTCTGTCTCTTATCCTTTGAAAAGCTCAGAAGGAATTAAATCCTATATACGTAAAAAGACACAGAAGTAATACATAATCATTCGCCAAAATTTTATTTATTTTAAATGATTTTCAAAAATTTTTAAGGCAAATTTAATTTTTGAATGTCTATGATAATCTATAAAATAATCAATAGCTTTCAAATTACTTCATATATACTTTTATTAGCGATTTTCAAGTTTAGAAAGAAATAGAATAAAGAAACGAAGAAATAAAATATTTAAAATAACTGTTACGAGCTTTTATATTTCAAAATTTAAATGTTATTCTTGTTAAGGTGTTGGCTTAAAACGAATCTTCTTTAAAGCTATAATTCCATCTGGTGTTATAAGGCGTGTACAAATGTTCCCCTGATTGAAAATCCAATCAACCAAAACATCCGCGTTTTTTTCATTAACATCTTAAAGCGCATGCGACGATAAAATGGGCCATAGAAATCAAACGGCACTTGAAATACTATAATCAGATTATTTAAATTAATTTAATAGCTACGTAAAGAAGTTTCAAAGATTATTCAAAAAGATTTAAGTAGATTATTCGTAATTTCGATTAATCAAATGCTTTAATAAAACATTAAAATAAATATTTGAATAAGTTTTAAAGTTTTGTAAAACATTATTTAAATCCTTATTGTAAGTTTTGCACTAATATATCAAAATAAGTTATTTTCAAGTTTATTAATCACTGCAAAAGTTCGAACAATCCCATATAATTTTACAGTAAAAAAAATAACGCAAATCGAATAATAAAATCGAAAATCGAAAAAATACGCAATCGTATAACGCAAATTGCAAATCATCTATGCAAAATGTGAACTGTAATTAATATGCGAATGAGAAAATAAATTCTTATACATTTTTTATGAAAATTCTTATCGGCTAAAATTATTTTGCATAGTCTCTTATTGTCTTTTCATTAAACACGGCATATAAAGATTTATGTACTGAAATCAATTTCCCATCTATTGTAATATCTAAAATAATACTGCAATGGAGCTATTTTCATCGCTGCTTTTGGTATCATTAAATTATTTTAATTGACTTTACGGGAAATATTCCATTATTATTTCTCTATAAAATTTTCTATAATTATGTTTCTATTAAAAGTTTAAGATATTTAGTTAAAAGATATTGTCTAGTGACTCTTTTTGATATAATCAGCATAAAAGAATTGTTCAATATTTATGTTAGCTAGAAAAATAATTATGGTACTTTAACTTAATGAGCTATATATATATATATTTGTAACTTTAAAAGCCCGAAAACGATAAGTCTTTCTTATTCAGACAATGTAAAAGTTAAATATATAGGTACCATATTTTTTTTCAATTCCTGAGGGAGGGTTAACTATCCCTTTTTCTCATGTTGACATCGCAAATAAAATAATGATTTTGACTTTGTTACGTTTCTCATATATTTACTGTATTAAATATAATATCTAGTTTAAATAAATTCAAATTAAATCTAAAGCCAATTTTTCTGAATTACAATAACACAGAAAATAAATTCCTAAGAAAATGCAAACAGTTAACATTTACATAATAGGTTTTCGCTGCATTTTAGATCAAGGTAAATTCGGGGGGAGGACTAAATGCATTCACTATTTATTAACACATCACAAAATATTATTTTTTAACTAAACGAGTGTTCTAGTAATAATTTCAAATATTTTTTTAATGTTTTGCTATTTTTTTTTCTTATATGCTTTCATAATTTTACATTTGTTTAGTCATATTATTTATAATTAATTTCCTACGTATCTTGATTAAAAGAAGCAATATTAAATTATTAGCTAGAAGTAAATATATATTTATATTAATAATCGAAGTGACTTAACATTACCCCATACTGGGCATGTCTACTATCTTGCTTTCAACATTTAATGTAAAAGTTAGAACTGAAAGAAAACATTAAGGCAATACATATATTTATTTCAAACTGAAATATTTTGCAATTTATCTGGCGTCGAATGCCCTTTTGTGTGTGTGTTTATTGATGCATTTTGAAGGGTAGAAGAAATAGAACGCCGTTTCTATCGGCATATCGAGCTCTCTAAAAACGAAATTGAAACGTGACTAGACTAAGATTTTCCTTCCAATTACTTAAGAACAGTTATTCTTTAGAAGAAGAAGTAGAAGGGCAAATATGGCTAGCACTCCTTTATTGACAGATCACTTCATCTTTGAATGAAGAATTTAACAGTGTTCTTCTAAAGTTTTCTATGTGATCATATGTATTCTCGAGAATAGTGATAATATTTTCGTTACTAGATTATTTCGCTACTCTTTAAAATCTATGAACAAATTAAATAAAATGTAATTAAATCAGATTTCTTTTGGTTACGTTGTGTTTAAATTAAATATTACGAGTTCCTTTTAGTTGTTATTATTTGAAAGCAATTGTTCAGTTCTGCAATTTTTTGTGAATCTTGTAAAATATCGAATCGGCGTGTTGGTATAAGTTCAGCATTTCCTTTAATAGGGGTTCTTTGCTTATTTATAATTAATTTGCTTCTAATTCTTTTTTTCCCATTTTTACTTTGTTTTAATTGATATTGAGAGATGCATCTTATTAATTTTCTATTATCATGGTCATGGATGGAAAACGAACACCAAATAAAGAAACATAAAATAAAAAAATAGAAGATGTTTTTTTCTCTCTTTTGTAAAACAGACAAAGAGGTCAAATTTTCCAAATTTAAAAATAAAAATTTTCAATTTTTGAAAATTTCAACGTTTTTAAATTCAAATTTTGATGAGATACAAAAAAGCAGTAGAGGAGACCGGTACAAGTTCACAAAAGAGCCTTGATAAAGAATGACTTAGTTTATGTTCCTATTACCCCTTCTCCAGCATCCTACGCATATTACAAATGTTTCCAATCACAATAACCACTTCGTTGTTTGATAGATGAAGTTCGGGTATTTTACTTATCGTGTTGTAATTTCGACGTTTGCATCCTAAGATCGCTTCATTACATGTATTATATTTCATTATTCTTTGTTATAAAAGGCTACTTTAATTAATGCATTTTTATAATCATTATTTATTTATATCGTGTTCTTATTGATTCATACCAAAGGAAATCAACGTTTTTTTAACATTTCCAATGGAGACGAGATGACAGGGATAGGCTGACGGCCTCTTCACCTTGAACCAAATACTTATTATTGTTTATTCATTTATTTTTGTCATTTATTTGCATTTATTACTTAATTTGTGCGTGTTTCCTGAACAGCACACTGTTCATGAAACACCGAAAACTGTTTGAAACTATACTATAAACCTCACTGACCTACAAATAATATTTTTCAGGTTCCGAAGGAAACATAACAGACGCAATCAGAATATTTAAATTAACAAGCGCTAAAGGATCTGGATGTGAAAAAAAGCAGTTGTTACTAAGAATTTGATATTTATTTCTTGAACACATGCCATGAGTTGAAATTATCTAAGAACGTATAGTGAAATTCCTGTACCCTGGAAGATCTACTTTGACCTTGCATCAAGAAACAAGGTTGAATATAGTAAAGGCTGCCGATGTAAGCACAAAAAATGCCATAATATAGAAGGAAAATATCTGTTCAGATAGAAATAATAAAAAGGAATCCCGATGTTGAATCGTATTAATTTGCTATGAACTATTACGCTATAACATTTTCATTGCATACTGTTCCAAAAAAAGTAATAATAATGTTAAATTAATTAGTCTTGCACTCTACTAATTTTTAATGAAGAATTTCCTTAGAATAAGCAGAAGCATTTTGAAATAATTTGTTTGAAGTCATTTTTAATAGATTTTATTGCTATTTTTTTTTAATTCAGTCCGACATAATTAGTGAAGTTCATGAAAATTTTCTTTTGTCAATTTTTTTAACTTATAAAATTAATTTTGGGGTCTTTTATGTTTTCAGTGATGAAATAGATAAAAAATTTTAACTAAACTGATAAAAATATGAATAATATCATATTTGAATAATAAATGAAAAATCATAATTTTTTCTCTTATAAATATTAGAAATTTAATCAAATGCTTATTTTTTAATTATTTTAATTCTTTTTACAATTTCTAACATTAATCATTTATTATATCTTGAAAAACCATGTCATTTGTAAAATTTTATTTCAATAATAGCAATAATAATTTATAAGCATAAATGTATGAACTAGTACAAATATAAGAATACATAATGTATAATAAATATAAACATGTACAGTATAATAAGATGCCTGAAAATAGTTAAATAATTTTCTGTTCTTCTCCTATTTTTACAGAATTTTATATATTTTTCCTCAAAAACTTATATGAATAAAATTTTCGATTAAAGTTATAAATATTATCGGCAATATAGAAATAATTAGATTAGCAAACTTAGGTAATACTGTACAATAAATTAAGAAAATATATCGTCAAATTATGTAATAACACAAATCATGATCAGAGCTCCTCTAATATAAAATTTTAAGATTATTTGGTCATGAATTATTTCTTTATCATTCTTGTATAAATTAGCTGTAATGGCATTAAATTATTCAAATATTACCTTGATACCATGCCTCCTGTTTCTGCGACATTAGCAGAGTGCATAGTGCTATGTACATTCCTAGTAGAACAGAAATAAAATGAAATTATTCTTATGATTAGAAACTGTGATAGAAGTTGAATCTACCAGCGACTTGGTTCACAATGAAAGGCAGCCCTCTCTGATGCAGAAATATGGTACAGTAGGTCAAGAAGTTTTAAATAATAAATTTTATGTTATATATTAATTGTCACAAATACATTTTTAAGCTCACAGGGAACTTTTAAACTTTATCACCAAACTTCTCAACAACGGAGAAGTGTTGATTCTTATGAAAAACCGAATAATCTCATATCATCATGAAAAGTTTTTGCTGGCTAGTTCAGTAAGGCTGTGATTTGACTTTTTCTAGGTCTTATTTAAAAACTTGTAGCTGTTCGAAATGTTATTAAAACCAGTCCCATGGTGTATAATTCAATCGCTGGACTACCTTTCTTGTCTAAATATTTAATCACATTTCGCGAGAAAATCCCGATCGCTCTAGAATTTCTGACGCACCAATAGGTCTTTGCGTTCCCATTACTGGGAACAGAATTTATTTATAGCAAGATCTTTCGCAACACATTCTGCACAAATAGGCGTAACAGCTACTGGGCCATTACTTGACAAATAAACGATATTGTTTATATTTGGGCAATCTCATTTTTACTCCCGGGCAAATAGTCATGGTAGAGCCTTAGAAATACTTAAATGCAACTGTGAAAAAGTCACGTTCGCTCAGGGCATTTGCTTTCAAAACAGTGAATAACTTTTGAAGAAAGAAAAAGCATTCCCTTTGTAAAGAACAAGATTAGTTCCACATTGTTCCAAGAGTATGACTCTATTCCTTGACTACCAATCGCTCTGATGTTAATTCAGTAAAGAATGTTTCATAGGATGTCTACACTGAAACATTATCCATTTCTGAATGATTTGAGCAAAAGGATAAATGCATGTTTGAATGTTTGATGCATATCGCATCTATATACATTCCATGCCAACAATTATTGAGCGCGAGATAAAAGTAAAGCAATAAGGTTTTAAGAATTAAAAAAATTATCTGAATGCATTTACTGATGAAAATAAATTATTATAGATTGAAATTTTAATCAATGATTAATGTGGACTGTTGAATTAATTTTTTTTTGGTATACCCAGTTTAATTTGCGGAGAGATTTATAATTGTAGATGAAAATGGAACAAAATGTACTTTTGTCTATAATAAAGTTTGTTAGAATTTTATTTCTTTAAGAATATAAAAATTTAAATGATACATTATAAATAGTCATAAAAAAATTTTTTGTATCACAATTTTTATTTTTGATTTTTTATATATTCCTATGATGATTTGATTTTGTTACAAGAATTAATTAATAACAATTGTTAGTGTCCATAAACTTTCCTTTCATTTTTGATTTTGTAGAAATTATTGCACTAATTCTAAACAGAATATTGTATTCTTATTAAATTAATTAATCATTTAACTTTTTCTCAAATATTCCCTTTATTCTTTGTAAAAGATGGTACAGTTCCATTTTAATGTTCCAAATTAGGGAAAAACTGAATAATTCAATCACTCTTAGCAGTTTCCCTTAAAGATAAAGTTATTATTAAGTATATTTATTTTGCATCTTTTCAGAAGTATTTTCATAAGTTTATATACAAAAACGAACGAAATGTTAAATGTGTTCTTAAAGAATTCACAAATTACAAACATGCAATACTTTCAAATGAATGTAGACAGATCTGGTTAGGCTGAATACTGAATCAAAAAGGAAATTGTTTTTATGTATAGCTATATGTATATAAATCATACAAAGAATATAATAAACACAACATCATTACTTATTCCTGTACATAAATATATATTGTATGGTAGGAATATATATAAGAAATAAATACTTATTTTATTTATCTATTCTATACATAATAAGAATAAAGGAACCAAAATAAATTCGATCCTTATTTGAAAGCCAAATTCTGTGAAAATATTTGCCGATAAATTAACAATATTTGCCAACAATTTACATAACAGTATTAATAACACAAACAAATTATAGTAAAGGAACTCAATTTGAAAAAGAATAATTAACTTCCAAATTATGTCACTCCAATCCTTTTCCCAAATCTAAAGAAAATTTTCTATTTGATTTTCTTCTACCAAAATCAATATAGAAGAGAAGAAATATTAGGAAAGTCCCTATCTTAGAAGAAAAAAAAAGTATGAACAATTTAGCATTTAGAAAGAAGATTCTCAATTACTCGTTTCTTTCCTTCGGGACAGTGATTTCCATAAGACTAGAATGGTTTTCAAAGCGCGAAGGATTAAAGCGGTATAAGACCTCGCTAAACTATATTGATTTTTGATGCAGAACTGTATGTATGTGAATGTACACAAATCAGAAACTCTGCAAGAAAGTACGGCGATAATTAAATACATATTGGTTTCATTAAAGACGTGTACACCTGTTATGAAAAAAAGTAGCCTGAATCTGCAAAAAGGATTTGTATCAATAAAAAAATTTGCCAAGAGAGATCTTCACAAATATATTTTTAAATATACGCACAATCTTAAACAGTTAAATTTATATGATTTATAGGATATATTTATTTCATACTTTTGATAATCTAAGAGAAATAATTGAGAAGAGTTTCACTATCAGCTATCTTCTCTTTAATTATTAAGAGTTCCTTAAGTTCTTGGCATATCAAATAAAATTACGTTCAAGAATCAATTCATAGCAAATTATGTTCTTTTTCGTATCCTATTCTTTTAGAAACTCATAAATTATAATTTTCAGTATATATGGAAGTATTAACAAGTCTTAAGGTTCATTTTATCTATATTATAATTATTATGCTTATATATAGTTTTCAGTTAGTAATGTTCCCTCATCATATCTTTGAGAGTCACTTAAATAAAAGCATAGCAAAGTGTAATCATTTTAAAATAGGGCATTGGATACACTTTCAAAAATCGAAACCATTTTATTTTTTTTGCCCCAATAGTGAACAAACTCCTGTGATTTTTTATTTATTTATTTATTTTTTTTTACTTTTAAACTCTCTGTTACATAAATAATCCCCAAAAAATAATTAATAAATATAGCTTGTTCAGAAAAATCCATTATTTTAGTCTTATATGGACTATTTAGAAGAAAGTAATGAATGCAAAAATTAAATTTTTAAATTCTCTGGAATTTTCTTCATTATTCCACTCAATTACATAAGGATATATTAAATTAAAATTTAATAAGGTTAAAAAAATAAAACGGTTATTTTTATCTACATTTTCTTAGTTATCTGAGTGGATAGTTAATTCATTCATAAAAATTTCAAAGTTTATTTTAAAGTTGTATTTGGATTCTTAGTATTCAATCTTTTCTTCATTTCCTAGTAATAGGAATTTTCAACTGCCTTTTTGTTCCTATTAAAAAACTTTTATTAACAAAAAATCCCTTTAATTGTAGTGCAGCACGTTATGTATTGATTGCTCTGAGTCTATTGAATTATAAAATAAAAACAAATGAAAAACAAATTTCAACGAAATGATTGGAAATACAAGAATGCTCCAATATTCAGCATCAAACATTTTACGATTCCTCACTGCATTCTTTTCTACCGAATATATTCTATTTATATCAAGGAGAAAATTATACACTTTTATTTATGATTGAAAAATGTGAGTGTAAATCAGAATTCTCATTGTATAGTTCTTAAAATACATTCTACAGTCTATTCTTCTTCTGTTATTTGTTACATCACTATTTCATAACATATACACTTAGCATCGTAGTTTCATTTAAAATATTCGATCCTATTTTCCAAATTCGATCCAAAAGCACAGATCTTACTAAGAACCACAGCAGCTTTTCACTTAGTATAATTTCTAATATGTTAATACGTCTAATATTTGATTGCATATTGGTTCCTCATAATAAAGTCATTGACTTTTGATGTAAAACGTGGGAAAATGTCTCAGAACCTTCTGTTACTTCTCCAAACATTCTTCAAAGAGAATTCTCAAACATTCTCTTTGCAAAATTATTAAGTTTTACTCAAAAGTTTTTATATTAAAAATTTATTTTATTTATTCACTTTTTTAAGTATTTTAGGTTCTCATCTCAATTTAATTTTAGTTCTACTGTAATTTGTTCTAATTCTCAACTTAGTTTTATGATAATAAGTAATTTCTGTTATTATAAAGTAATTTAATATCCCTTGTTCACTCAAGTCTCTAGAGTATCAAGACTTGACTTAACGCATTTATCAAAAGTTGACTCCATTCAAGTGAACTTATTGATAATTTTTTTTCTTTAACTAGCTAACAGCGAAATTTTAATAAAAGTCCCTCAAGTCTCTTTTTTTAATCAATGTCGCTTATATACGTCGAATTCAATTCCAATTCTTGCAAAAAAAATTTGAAAAAAGAAAATCACAATTAAGAGAATAAGATTTCATTTTATTCGATAAAAAACTACACATCGTCTGCGCCGAAATGAAGATTTAGATTGAAAATTATATACACGTCGAACAAGCGTAAATAGTTAGATAAATTTTTCCCTAAGACAGTTTTAACAGATGTAAATTGGAAATAAAAGATTTTGTGGCGCGCACTTACATCAATCTATCATTAAACAATATTCGAATATGTAATTGCTCTGAATCTACAAATTTCACACAATGTAGTAAATATATTTCATTTAATAAAGTATCTTCTTTAAGTACATGAAAATTGTGGTTACATATTAGATCCGTCTCCGGAAACGCTTTCAAATCATTTTAAACTTCTAATAACAACTTTCTATTTTTCTTCTTTTAAAGAACTTTTCACACTGTAAGCCTCAGAAAATAAAATTTTAAGTAGTTTGATACAAAACAACTAGCAATGTACAATTTTTTTTAAAGTGAGTTATTTAAAACAAAAGAAAAACATTTACTCTGTATATTTTGTTAATTTGATTCAATTGTTTAGCAGAGTACATTTGAGTAATTATTAAAAATTGTTCTGAAAGAAAGAGACCAAAACAATGTTGAAATTCGAAACCAACAATAAATATTATCGTTTTCTAATCATTCCAGTAAAGAAAAATGAAGAAAAATTAAAAAAATGTTAAGTTAAATACGCTTTTGTAGTTAAAATTTACAAAAGCATTTTATTTTCATTACCTTATACATAAATAAATTAGAAACATACCTATTTGATATTCTCGTTTTTTTATTATTATTATTATCGGCATATGAAACAGCAACATCATAATGAACGCCACAAGATTTCAAATATCATTTAAATCGTGATTTTTGTATAAATTAGTTATCAAATATTTTGAAAAACCTTAATAGTTTAATGTAATAAAAAATTGCAATAGAAATTTTTAAAATAGTTAAAATATAGATGAAATTTTGAGAAATTTGTGACCAACATTATGCAATTTTAGTAACTACATTTTCCAAAAAGAAAATTAAAATCAATTAATATAAAGCATTTTGGGTAAATTTTATTTCTATACTTGATGAGACCGTTAGGTTAAAGATTAAGACAAGAATTAATCTGAAGTTACACATTTTGTAGAATAATATGTAATTCTTTCTACATTTTCTGAGTAATTTTATCAACCTACTTTAAGATAGAATCGGACGGGAGAGTATTCTTTGGAAGACTTTCAATAAAAATAAAGTTACTTTTTCCTGACCACAGATGAGGACAGTTACATATATTACACTATAGGCAATCCAATATAAAAAGAATGGTAAATGAACCTAGTGATAACTACGTAAATGCAGATATCTGAAGTATATCTTGAGGAAATAGAAAAAATCCTGAGAAAACTAGCGTTAATCAATATCTGTTCTTAGTAGGCATGTGCTAGGTTTGTCATTTTGTTCTCCTTGACTAGGAGATGTTACAGATTTTTTTTTATTTCCAGTTTCTTCTTATTTCGTATATTTTTCGAAACGGAAATTCTAAATCCTAACTTTACGTCTATGAGAGTTCTTGTGATTTTAGAACATTAACACACAATCACTTTATTATATCAGAGACAACTTTTATGACTACAGTTATTAGTATTCAGAAGTAATAAGGCTAAGATTGGACTTTGCTTCATATCTTGAATACAATTTCTTTTTCAATTTTTTTTAAAAGTAGAACGTAATTTAGAATTAAACATTTTCAACAAAATCTCAAGAATATATTATAATCAGAACGCAAAAGTACAGAAGATAAAGACAGCTTAACTATTGCACATTATATATTAAAGAATTATTAAATGACACTAGATGTTACTCATTGTATTTTCTGTTAAGAACATTTTGTCAAATCTTTTGTATTTAGCTCTCTCCTAATGTAAAAAGTTAAAACTCATTCAATGTTTTTATGCATTTTTAATGGTTTGCAACTTTATATGTAATGTAAAATATAATGCTTTTTCTATTCTTTTTCTGTACCAATGTGCGTGTTCTCTAGAGGGTTCTTTATTCTTTGTAAGGGTTCAATATCATCAAGTGTAGTTTGTTCCTTCGTACTAGGTGGGGTTGCTCTTAACAAATTTCCCGCATGGCCTCTGGTTATTACGTGATATCGCACAGTATATTACAATAAAATTAAAAAATTCCAATCCATCTGTGTTCCATTAAGAAACTATGCCGCAAAATGAATTTTTCTCAAAGTAATGTAAACATATTTCATTTAATGCAAAAACGGGAATTTTCAGTTAGTTTTTAAAAACAGAACCACTTTGTGTTATTTCCGCTAATAAAATAATTAAATAATTCACTCCTTAAAAATATCTAGAAATTCGTAAGAGAAATTGGATCTGAATGTAGCATTAAAAATTTCTGGTCAGGAAAGATTTTTCCAAACAATAGAAGCAATCACCTTTACTTACCTTAATTTTTAATATTTTTATATTTCTTTGAATTCTGCCTAGGGACATAATTACTTTTGGCACATGTAATAATGATTTCAAAACTTGGGTGATACGATATCTTTTAAACTGCCGAGAATGGCTTAGATCTTTTTAGGAACACTTTTAAAGAATTCGCTGAAACGCAAAATTCTTAAATTAACTCTATTCCTCCCATTTTTTATAGCGAAAGCTGAGTGATTCTATAAAGTAAATTTTCAAGAATGCAGGAAAAATGTTGAGAAATTAATTTTGATATTAAACTGCTTAATCGTTAGAGCTTAATAATTTAAAAATAAAATTTTCTAATTAAAATTTTATTAATAAGGGAAAATTAGATACTAAAAAATTATATCTTGTACTTATATATTTTAGAAGAATGCCACCTTATTTAAAGTCTACATTACACTCTATAGGAATAATAACCATGGGCTTTCTAAAACAGTTTAAAGGAATTTAAACCGTAGTTTCGAGGAAAAAATATATTAAGTATATGAGAAGTAAAAGGTATTATTAAAGTAATATGCACAAATTACAATAATATTAACAGAAAATATTTATTTCAACTTAAATAATTATTTCTATGAAATAAAGAGGGTTAAATGTTCGTTAATAAAAAAAGGTATAAAGTTATAGCCAAAATAATTTATAATCTAAAATAATAAAAAATTTCTAACTTTTGAAAATTTTATAAAATTTGGCAGAAATAACTGCACCGTATATCTTTAATTAATTTTTCATTCAGAGATTACAAAGAAAATATTTCGCATACCAAATATTTAGTATCAAACACTGGAAATTCTTTTATACATTATCAATATATACTGATTGTCGGAGTATAAATATTAGATTTTGAATATTACTTTTTCTTGAAAAGTTCATTCTTTTAAATTTCTTGTTTCTTTTTAAATTTATTTATTTATGTTATGAATCCATCTGAGACATAGTTAAAGCATTTGAAAACACCATTAAACAAACACAATAAAAAATCAATCATCCTTATGCATGGATAAATAAATCATAAAAAGGTAAAAGAGTTTATTTTTATTTTATTTTTTATTTTTAGAGTGATATTAACATAATTTTTTAGACCGAGAATTTGTTGAAAAATTATTTCTTAAATCTTCGTATATATTATATCATATAATGAATAAAAAACTGTCATTATTGAAAAATATTAAAATATTTCCTCCATAATTACTTTTGTTTTGTCATTATGAATTTAGAGATAATTTTAGCAATATTCGTTTCCACGTTTTTCGCCCCAACAGCCTGTAAATCTCCTAAGTAAGATATAAGAAAACTCTTTTGTAGAGGAAAAAAATTCCTACAAACCTGTTTTGATACATGGAAAAGCAGAAGCGAATGAGCTGGATTCTAGCTGATTGTTACCATTTTATAGAAAAGGAACAATCTTAGCAGATGATAAATTTTAATATTTAATAAAAAAATTATTGTGAACAGAATTATCATATATTTAATTTCCTCATGGTAAATTCAATTGAATGGGACCATAATTTGCATCATAGCTTATGCATTATTTATTATTACGAATCAATAATATTATTTCCCTGACCAGTAAAAATTCCTCAAACTCCAGGTAATTATATAGTTTTATAAATATGGTAATGTTTATTTTTTTTTTTTTTTTGAAGAATGCAGAATCAATGACCCTTTATCTTGATGGCAAATTTGGTGATTTGACAAAAGATTTGGGGATAAAAATGGGAAACGCAGATTATTTAATAATCTTGACGATATTTCCATTAGCACTCTAGTTTCAATGTTTTTCAAAAAGCATTCGATGATCTTTCACGAAGGTTATAAACTCCTATTAAAAGAAATCAGTAGTAAATCAGTTGAATTGAGTTGAATAGCACTAAAGAGTGAGAACTCCAGCGAGTTCTCTTTGTGCTGCTACAATTACTTAGTAAAACATTTTTGCTTGCGTCGGGCTTCTTACTGCAAATGCTGTTTTCTTATAGACACTTCATCTGTGCTTTGCTATTGTGGTTTCAGGTTTTCTTATAGAATAAAGCTTTGTTATTTATTATTGAGCTTATGGACTTTTCACGTGCACCTACCGGATGGAGCTTCGGATTTCTCCGTAACAATATAGTTAAATAAAAACCTTAAATTTGTTTATATTATTTTAAATACTTTTTGTCTAGTCAGGAAACTTTCCCATTTCAGATAAACAGAACGGTTATTGCATTATTCTTAACTTAATATATTTTGGAATTTTTTAAAAATATACATGACCATCACAGCTCCATACTCAATTAGTTTTTTAAATTAATTCACATACCTACATATTTCATTCAAATCATATTCTCGGTGATTTTTGATAATAATCACAAAATCTATCATCTAACATTAGTTGTATTGTGACTTCATTTTCTTATTGCTTATGTAAACAGGAGATATTAGATTTCAAATTTCACTCAGAAAAAGGAAAACACTTAGAATATCACTACAAAGAATTCGATTGTTAAAAATTACATCAAAAGTTTCTTTTAAATATGCCAAAACTCAAAAAATTACATGGTAATTAAATTGGTAGCATAAAAATGATAATTTTTTTCTATTTTGAAAGCCATAAAAATAAGTTTCGCACAACAGTAATTTTGGAAGATAGCGAGGAAAAGAACTGAATTTAGGTAAACCTGCGTCGAAATCATATATATATATATATATATATATATATATATATATATATATATATATATAT
>JAPMOR010048969.1:0-17342 GCA_026543865.1 Argiope aurantia | reverse complement strand
ATTATTTCAAATTTTTAAAAATTGTTTGTTATTGATATCAGTGCCGAGAAAAGTGTTTCTGAATTTTAGCAATTTTTAAAGTCACTTCTTTTTTGTCAAATTTTCAACAATATATTACATTTTTAACCTGAAATTCAAATCTTTTATATTATTTCATCAAATATTTCGTCTAACTTTCTTTCATAGTTAAGGAAGAAAGATTCTTTTTAATATTTCTATAGTTTAAAAAACAAGCAAAACACTGCGATCAAGCAGTCGAATTTAGACGACAGGAACATTTACAACTAAACTTTCAATAGAACTCTGATTTTATTATTCTTAAGAAAAGTTCATATACATAACTAACATAACATTCGTATGGTTATTAAAATAACGGGGTTTTAATGCTTAACAGTTTGACGGAAATACGGACATGAAGTCATATCTAAACTGAATTTAAATATAACTAATATCTCCGACTAGTCAACTAGTCTCCAAAGGCGATTACTTTAAAATATCCTTTACATGTGTAGCCAAATCTAAAATTTAGTATGTTATTACGATTATAATTTATTATTAGTGAAATTTATGAATATTCTCTATTTTTAACAAATCTCTCGTCAAATATTTTCAGCAGCTCACTTCTTCTTGTCAAAGATTCACAGCAGATTTACAACAGTTTCAACCAGGAGCAAATAACATATGTATATGTCTTATACAATGAATGTTCAGGATCTAACAAATGAGTAACCTCGTTAGCACTACAGAATCAACTATTGTAAGATTGCTCAACACCAGGAACACGATTAGACGCGACGGAGAATTCCTGCTGTTTATCTCTATATATTCCGTGACTACGCAACAAATAGGCTTAAATTCATCACTCAAGCTTTTAGGAGGCTTTAAACAGCGCAACGCACTCGTTAATGCCAGTCTTAATCAATCTCCTTTAATGGACAGTGACATTTCTCGCCTTTCTAGATCATGGTATAGCAGTTGTGGATAGAGATATTTCTCGTCTTTCTAGACCACGGTTAGTAGTTGTAGGAAAGCACAAAAGCTTAATAACGTGACCCTTTATTGTTAAGATACTACTTATGAATGAAGATGTCCAATGAAGAAATGATTGTTAGTTAGATTATAAACTAACAATCAATGTTATTTCTTGCATCAAAAGATCACCGGTAATAGGTAATATTAATGCATTTATAGGCGCAAATTGTAGGATCATTTTAAAATCTAAAAATTTTTTGATAAAGCTTGATAAACTTTAATTAGAGGACCTAGATGGGTTTTACAAAATATATTTAAAAAGTAAAAACTAAAGATAAATAGAACGAAAATGGGATTTAAATAATTAAAAATTAGTTTGCAATGAAAATGAGTAAACGTTAATTAAATGAAAATTATTGGAACAGAAGGATTTTAATAAATTTAAGAACATAAGAGAGAAAAATACAATACTACAATACAATTAGATTTCTAATAAAATACAAGACAAAACTATTAAAATTAGAAATCTATTTGTAAATACAATACAAATAGATTTCTAACAAAAACTAGTATTTTGTCAAAGAAAGATAAATAAGATTGATAGAAGATTACAATCACACCATTTTCTCTTATTCCTCATTGAAACCAAATAAAAGGAGTTAAAAAATGTAATTTAACAGGTCAAGAAATGAAGCAAAATTTAATAAAACAACGAAGAGGATAACAAAAGAAAAATAAGTAGATCATGAATCCAATAAAGAGATGGATTGGGAAAAATTGGATTTTTTTTGTTTGTTTGTTTAGAAATAGAACTGGTTCGAAAAAATAAAAGTAGCCTAACTAAGAGGATATGGGTTTCATCTTTATGTTACTTCTGTTAGTTTTCTTTAAAGGATTGAATCCAACAATGCGTTATTAAAAATAATGGGGCTAAGTATACGTAGAATTTTACATTTTAAAAAGAGTTTCAGGCACTATTCAATATGATCTTAAAATGTTTGTAAATCGGAATGCAATTAGGAAATTCAACATTTTTAAATGAAATTTATAAAGGATTATAAAAAAGAATATTTTAAAAATATTTTAAGTACATTTTAATTAAATTACTGTTCCATTTATTATTCAATTCATTATTAATACATTATATATTTACATATTTTTCAATTCATTTTAATACATTGTACAATATACACACATATTATTCAATTCAATATTCCATATATTATTCATTAATAACTTTATTTATTAAGACGGAATTTTTTTATAAATTGAAGATAGAGCATTAATTAGTGTGTCTATAAATTTTTTTACACTTTTGATAAACTAAAGTATGTAATATAAAGATAATAATATGAAAATAAAATAATTTGTTTTAATTATTTCTTAATAAAATATTTATCCTTCTCGTCTAAGAGATATACATTTCATGTTA
Source organism: Argiope aurantia (assembly GCA_026543865.1). NCBI lineage: Eukaryota > Metazoa > Arthropoda > Arachnida > Araneae > Araneidae > Argiope > Argiope aurantia. The sequence continues at coordinate 14,938 of JAPMOR010048969.1, read as the reverse complement.
TTTTTTGACAGTTTTTTAAGGGATTAAATTCAACATTTTGCCATTAAAAATGATATGGTTAAATATAAAAAAGAATATTATGTTTAAAAATAATTTGGGCGATATAAGTATCAATAATTATGTCTAAGGAATATTTTGAGAGAAATTTGAGGCGAAAAAGGTTCAGGAACATTTTCTTAGATTTTTATGGTAAATAAAATATTATTTTAAAAATATTTTAAGAATTTTGTTTGATCTTTTAAGAACAATTATTTTATAATTAATAGATAAATATTAAGAAATTTTTACTGATATAATATAGTTAAATTTGTATTCCGATAAACCCAAATCAAACAAATCTATCTAGCAAAAGAAATAAAATCGGTACGGGAAGTAATAACGTTAATCAAGTACAGACAAAACGCACTCTATAAAACTCTTGTACTAAATTAGAAAATTAATATTGTTATAAGACAAGAAAAGGATTTTCTGACTGATATGTCCATTTAGAAATCCGCTAAAGAATGATATTACCAACTTCCAAGAATCATTTTTTCATTTTTATGAAAAACATTCTATTAAATCTACGCCTATCTACGCCTTTAGTATTGATTAAATACTAAACTAATCGTAAAAATAGCTCAAATTTTTAAATAGAAAAAGGATAATCCATTATTTTATTATGTACCAAATAACTTCTTATTATTTTATAATGTATCAAGTGACGAAATTAATAATTATAGTTTATCCCAAAGCTTTAGAACTGCAATTAATTGTTGTTATTTCGGGTTAATGAATCTCAAACGCTTCTTTTCAGTTAGCTCGGCGCAAATGAAAAGTCAACATATGCTCAAAAAAAATGTCGCCAAAAAAGGTGAAACTTTAGATTTGTACAGCGAAGTACTTTAAAAAAAAATTACAGCCAGTCACCCTATTAAAACAGAATTAAGCCGTATAAACCGAAATTATTGTGACATTCTTTACTTGTCGACCTGTACCAAAAGTAGGTACAGGTCGAAATTATTTGGTGACCTTTCGCTTGCATCCAGCAAACTGAAAAGTAAGCCTAAAAATTCTTAATAAATTAAATACAAAAATTGGGAAAATTTTAGATATTATTTTTTTTCTTCTTTCATCAACAAATAAACAAATGTGCACTGCGATTGGTTTTTATATATAAAAGTGAATTTCAAAATTCTTTGTTTGTTTGCACCTATTATGAATGTACACTCTTTAACAGATTCAAATAAAATTTGGCACACAAATTCCTTAGCACTTAGATGGATTAACTATACTTTAAAAAATTTCAAAGCTCTTTTAAAGAAATGAAAATATTTTTGAAATTTGGCAAAAATATTTTGAATTTCTCCACCATAACTTTGGAATATATCACAAAACAAAGTTTCTTTTTTCATCATCTTAAAATTTAAAAAAAAAACATTTCAATAATAATTTTACTATAATTTCCATAGATCAATCGATTTTTAATCAATTGTTTAACAAAAATTTGTATCAAACCCTTTGGAGAAATCTTAAGCTTATTTTACTGTTTCATTACATGTAACACTGTTACATGTAATGATGTTACATACATGTAACAATGTTAATCATATTAACATTAATTTGATGTTTTCAGACTTTTGTATATCGGCGTCAATTGGACTTAGTTCGAACTTAAGTGTAACTAATTTTCAAAAAAATGTCAAAAAATAAAATTCTTATTAATGTCTACTTAAATGATTTTATATCAGAAATTCGTAATCATAATGTTTTTATTTTTAAAATCTGTGAAAAAAAGTGATCTTTCCAAAAATTATTTTATCCTTTTAGTTACTTTTTTTTTTTTTGCATTATTTTAAAAACATTTTGTCCTTGAACATAAATGGCAAATGTACATAATGACAAAAAGAATGAAACATTGCCAATTATTTAAAATTATAAATGAATACTTTTTAAAGTATGTTAAATACCCTCCCTTAAAAAAAAGGAAAAATTTAAATGTCTTTCTAAAAGTATTCAAAAAATATTTTGAAAACAGGGATTAGGTTCTTCTGAATTCTTCGAAAGCTCAAAAACTTCATCGCATAATATTTAATTTTTCCGCAATACGCAAAGCTTTTTTTCCTCTAAAAGTCCTTAATCTTCTAAAATATGATAAAATATTACATTATTTTTTCTGAAAATTCCACCTTATACATGTAATTATTTCCTTATTATAATTTTGATAGTAACCATAACATTTTATTTTCGAAATTATTATATCATTAATAAACTAATAACAAATTTTAATTTTTTTTAAAGTAATTTCATTTTTAGCTAAATCGTTCACGTAAATATAAAAAATACGTTAGTTAATTGCTTGTAGTGAATAAATTCCTTGTATGATAAAATATTATATAATTTTTTTTCTGAAAATTTTAACCTTATACATGTAATTATTTTCTTATTATAATTATGATAGTAACTATAATATTTCATTTTCGAAATTATTATATCATTTATGAACTAATAACAATTTTTAATTTTTTAAATGATTTATTTTTAGCTAAATCGTTAACGAAAATATAAAAAAATACGTTAATTTGTTGCTTGTAATGAATGAAATTAATTAATCGTGTTAATGTATCTAGCCTTATCCTTACCTTTTATACAGTTCTGTCTGTAGACGTAAGTATTTATCAAAAATATAGCGAATTTCGGTATTTACTGAAGAATTTTATTTTTATTAAGAAATCTAAAATTAATAAATCATTCTAGGCAACTGTCTGATCTATTGGATGAATTTTGACTCAGGATCTTGAGTTTAGTGTTTCATTGGGTCTATCGATCCTTGCTTAATGATTACAAACAAATATTTTATAAATTTCCTTACAGGCTATGACCTATTTTCTCTTACAAGTATCTTTGAAGCTTCATTAAATTATACTTGTAGAGCACTAGAAGATATTGATCATTACGTTCTACTAAAATTAGAAAAATTCATTTAAGTTGACCTACAGACAAAAATAAAACCATAGATTTTTATATTTTAATTAATAATGAGAGTGAACATTTGTGATAAAAGAAAATGTAAAGATCTAACTTGCTTCTGCCAAACGATTTCTGCTTGAAGAAAAATATTCAAAAAACTATAGCACTAATAATTTTAACATCTATGAGTAATTTTATTTCTTTTAAGATTTTAAAATTTTATATTTTACATAGAAGACTTACTCATGCTGTAGCCTTTTTATTAAATTTATACTGGTAGTTCTCTATTTTAATCTGATAATATTACAGGAATTCATATTATTTTACACAAGCTTTGTCTTCTTTATTCGAATTTTTCAGACCTTGGTTTATGATCTTTGTATTTTGTTTCGGATATTTTCTTTAATTTAACTCTGGTGTAATCGGAGCTAACTATCTGAACATTGTTTTTTTTTGTTGTTGCTGCTGTTGTTAATTTAAATTAAAGTTTTTTTTTGTTTTTTTATCAGTACTGAAATTCATAGACATCCTTTTCTTCGCTTTACACAATGTGATTAGTGAATTGTTTTCCACAATTTTAAATTAAAGAAAAAAACAGCCATTTCTTAAAAAATAAATTTATTTATTCTTGAATTCAACAAAAGATGTTGACATTTTTAAAAATTCAAAAGAATCCCAGAATCTGAATTTTTATTTTGCCTCCCAAGCATAATATTTTAAATTACTTATATGGGATAGTTATAACGGTGCTAATTATATGATTTTTTTAATAAAGCATTAAAGTTATTTAAAAATATTATTGTAGGCATTTAAATAAATAAATAACACAACACTTTTCATGCAGACAGGTATTTGTTAAACGCTTGTTATGGGACACCGCTGCAATCTGGTAATATGAAGCGTTGTTCACTTCTACTTAAATAACCACCTCTTCCAGAATTTCAGGAGAAAAAAAATATTATATTCTTCAAGAAAGGTGAGCAAACAATGATCTTTTCTTCAAATTTTGATATAATCTTGTATGGAATGTTTAAGTTTTAAATACATATCAAGCAAAAAAGAATTTTGTAAATTGAAAAAGACTTCAAAGCATTGACAAAGTATAAATTCTCTCTCTATATATTTTTTTAATTTCATAGCTATTGTTTTACGTCGTAAAAATTTACTTATATGCGATAGGTTTTTCATGGTAATACATAGTCAGTTGTTATATTTGGAACTAATATTTTTATTTCCTAAATATTTTTTTCATTTTTTTTAATAAATCATCCATAAAGTCACAAATTTTTTCTTACATATGTAGCCAGGTCTGAACAGGAGAATTTTAATAATGAATTAAAAGTAACAACATAAATAATATTACTGAAATCTCATGAACATAAATAAATCTGTTATCTCATTTGAATAGCCTTCAATGAAATATCTATTAACTTTCAACCTTATTACTTTTTTTCTATGAATTTTTATACGTTAAACAAAATTGTTCACACAGACAATAAAAAGAATGTCGCTAATGAAATTAACGGATTTCGCAACAAAATATGTAGTTGAATTTTCTATTCCTTGACCAGCAAAAATATTTGGAAAAGAAACCGTAATAATTTCTACGTAATTAGCAGATTGTCTTTTTTTTTTTTTTTTTTTTTTTTTTATTTAAAAGAAATTTCGTGTCTGAAACAAATTAAATTATTAACAACTGGTAAATAATTAATGACATTTCATTTCTAGAAAATTTTATTACTTATAATTAGCTTAATATTGTAAAATATTATGAATTAAATAAAATCATAATCATTATCTCATGCAGTGAAAATGAGACTTCAAATGAAATATGATTTTTATTCTGTTTGTTAAAATAATGAGGCTAAATGATTTACAAAATAATTTATGTAAATATATCATGTAGCATATATATCTTAGTCTTATAAATTTTTTTCAACGAATATGAAAGTGTAAGATTCCATTTTTCAGTTTATAATATGGAAACTAACGAGAGATGACATTTAATTAAGATTTCATTTTCAGGATTTACAGTTTCTGTAAAATATGATCATTATTTAAAACATATATCTTATATATTATAGCAGCAGCAACGTATTTTAAAATAAGTTTGTAAAATTTTATTATAAATATCTTATTTCCGTTACTTATACTTTCTGTTGTTGTGTTCTTATACTCTGTACTACGTGAATGAGGCTAATGTATCTTTGTACATATTTTTCGATTTTCCAAAAAAAGAAAGTAATATCACAGCTTAGTACAAAAAGATATAGAATATCTAATTCCAGTGCTTGAGTCATTGACAAAAATGTGCTAGTTTTCAATAAATTTCACTGAGCCTTATTTTAGGATTGCAGATAGTAATTTCCATCAAACACAATTAAATTCAATTATAATTAAAAATAAAGAAATACTATGTATATTTCTTCGATTCTAAATTGTGTTATAAGACAAAGAATAGTATCTAATGCAAAGAATAATATCTATCTTCCTTTTAGTTGATATATTTATTAAAGTTAATCTATCTATTAATTATTTACTTAAGATGGTATTTAAAAGGAAATTTGTTAAGAAAGAGTAATCATAAAAGGTTTTATCACATTTATATAAGCTTATTAACTTTTATGGCAATTAACTGCAGAAAAGTGTAGTTTTGTCCGTAATTTAATTAAATGGCAACCACAGTTTTGGAATATTATTGTCGATACAAAAATCATTCCATAGAGTACTTTCAATATTTATAAATCCCTTGTAATTGCTTTGCCGACTTAGAAAGTTTATTAATGACTTAATTTTTACTTATCGTCAGAAAAAACTATAATTATTCAATAAACGAAACACACTGGAACACTGTAATTAAGAGGTTAAAGAACCACACGTACCTTTTAAATTCATTTTCTGTGAAATAATCATGTTATAAAAAATATAAAAAAGAGAAAGTGTTTTTCATATCACATGGCGCAGTTTCCAAAGAAATCCAAAACCCAAAATAAAACGATCATCTACTGTTCCTAAGATCGATATTCACTGTGACATTTATGAAAAACTGTTTATTTTTTCCGCTTCACCTATACCCAGAATATATCGATTTCCACTTTAGACAAAAGGACAGTTGTTAAAAAGTGAAATAAGACTTTTGGATATCTTCATATATATCCTTTAACAAATGCTTTATCAGATACATCAAAATGACTTTATTCTATATATAATAAAGATTCGTTCTGAAATTGTTACCATTCTGCTTAGTGAGAATCATTTTAAAAAACTGCAGTGGATTCAGAAAATTAACTAAGAATATATTATAATAAGAGATAATTAAGAATATCCCATCTTAATTTTTAAGAATATCCTATAATTACAGAAACAATAATGTATGAGTGAACATTTCATCATAACAGATTTGATTTTTGAATTCCGTGTATCTTTTATCAATCCACCCAGTTTAAGTACACTTTATAAAATCATTTATATAGACTTTTTTTAGTTAATAAATCTGGAGTAATAAAAGAATTTTTGGAGCTACGGAGAAACCATTAAATGAAATAATGCGTCTGAAGAAAAGAATTAACTGAGATAGGACATATCTTCAGTTTATTACAAACTTTTTGAATAAATGATACTTAACAAATGATTCAGCAAACATTATCTATTTCCATTTGCTTGTACCTTTAAATTCAAGCATGCTTTCCTTAGCATGAACCAAGTGCTTTTCTTAACATGTAACATTTGTAAAAGCAAACCATTGAAGTGTTACTTTTTATTATATTGTTGCTCATGGACCTACAAATTCAAAGGCTTGTTAATAAATATCAAAAAAATATATTTAAACAAAACTTGCAATGGATCATGGTGCCAGAAACCAGCTTGAGTGAATGAAAATCGCAAAAAACACAACAGGTGTCGATGCCACGCTGTAAAGGAAAAAAGTGAATAATAAGCCCTGAAATATTTATTTGATTAATTATAGTTGACGGAAGTACCAGATGTCAATGAATAATCTACAAAGACGTGAAAAGAATTTTCAGAAGCGCTTGGATGTACTTGACAAGCTACAACATTTGCCATAGCGACGACAAGCCGCGTTATGAAATCTTTCCTTGTGTCCATAAGTGTTGCATAAATGAGTGCTTCATAATGACCTCATAGAAAAAGGTAGTTAAAGAGGCCATGCAATTGTTCTTGAGCATCCAGTCCACCTCCTTGGGTATGTAAAAACGCACCTCGAGACCTAGAAGGAAAAAATGTGCAGGACATCATCATGCAGAATCTCATGCCTCAATGTATACTTTGCAACATTTTCGGGAGGACGTATAAAAGACTGTAAGACAAAATATATTGTTCTATACAGACATTCGGACAACAAGTACAGTCCAAAAATAAAATCACTGAGTATATATATATATATATATATATATATATATATATAATTTTTTGAACTTCGTTTTATTCGATGACAATGCACGTCCGTTCACAATTCGGCACAAAAAGCAGAAGAAAAGAGAGAGAAAATAGTTTTCACAGTGCATATATACAATGAAATTTTGATAGGCATTTCTCCACACATATCGATTTTAGCAAGGGAAACACAGGGATCTTTTAGAAGAATTTGTTTACATCAGTAATTTCTTGTCCCTTCACTCGGAATATGGGAACTTGTTGGCTTTTAGCCGATTCAGCAATTTTAGAACTCGTGTTGAATTATTAAATACGAAAAGGGAAATGGGATCAGGAAATAAGAGAATATTTTGAAATGAAGTTGATATGGGCTAAATTAAACTGAAAGTTAAGAAATTAATTAAATTAGATTTTAAAATATCATTACACACACATACATATATATATATTTGAAATTTTGTAACAGAAACTAATCTTTTTTTTAATCTAGAATTCAATAGAAGCTAGTAAAAAAGAAAAAAAATTAACACTTTCCTAATTTGTCTTCCACACATTGAAATAATCATGGTTTGAATTTATTGTTATATATTTCAATCTTCCAGAATAGAGTTTCACATCATATTTCTTCTACTACTAATGAAAGAAATGGCATCAGTAAATTATTTCAATGCACTTTAATTATTTTAGATTTAGTTTTACAAAGTGTGTAATTCTTAACTGTATATTTCCTGTATATTTCTTAACGTCCTCAATTCATTCAATTATATTAATACTCATGGAATAAGAGAGAAAACTGTAAGGCTAAATCTTTCCGATTGTATCACTATGTATCAATGCTATTAACTGATACTTAGTGCAGTTTAAACCATGACAAATTCAAGAGTATAATAATTCACAATTTAATAAGCAGGAATATTATGAACATTTTGTTATTTGAAATGTTTATGCAATATATGAATGTTCTCATTTTAGTTTAAATTTATAAGGAAAAACATTTTGAGATTTTTCAAACAAGCAAAGTGTAATTCAATTCAATATATAGTCATTCAAACAACTATACACTCTCATATATTTTTAAGCTTTAATTGCATTCAAAATTTGCAAAAGTAAAAATGTGTTGCTTCCATTTTAATTAATTTATCATTGGTTTCAAGATTTCAATAACTTCCTTCAATAAATTTTAAGTATATGCTTATTTTCTTTTTATTTCAATGAGCATTTTTTTTAATCTCTCTTTCTTCTAAAAAACTGCCATTTGTGCTGCAAGCAGGCTTTTAAATATTTTTCCATTTTAATATTTTATTAAATTGAGAAATGATCTAACCTTAAGGCGCTATTTCCTTATTTGGACTGAACAGATATAAAATTAAACTTATGAAATCTAATAGTATTTTCCGTAAGAAATGCTAATACAAAAAGGAATTTTGGAAAATAGTTTGATATTACTTTTATTTTTATACTATTTATGTTATATTATGTAAATCAAGAAACTGAATAATATCACCTTAAAAGGAGTGAAAATAGCCGTTTTCACATAAATTGAAAGTAAATTGTGTCCTTTAAAAATAATTTTTTCGATTACTTTTGCAATGAAACTAACATTTAATCTACTTTCCAGTTAATGCAGATTTTTTTATTAAAGAAAACGTTTTCCGCTTTAGTCTTTTTAAATTATTCAAACTACTATTTATTCCAATAATTGAATACATAAAATCTTTAGATTTATATATTCAGTCTAAAAACATGATTTCTCTTTTTAGTATCAAAAGTTAAATCTCAAAAAGCTTTCGAACAAGAATTATCTAGATTGCTTTATAACCATCGCGTAAGTTATTCCAAATGTCAATCTTATAGATAATTATCCAAAATTATTTGCTACTCCTCTGCTATAAATGTACTGTGTGTAATAGAATTAGCAACATAAAGGAATGATTGTTGCCGAAAATTTACACAATATAAAAGGATCAGGCACTTCTAAGTATTTAATTATACATAAACAAATCACTATGATATTACAATGAGTAGGTAGAATGTTATTTCACTAAATGCTCACAAAATATTTGAATCATTAGAATGGCAAAAACAACCTATGCCTTTTATCTTATATGTATTATTCTAATGTATATAATACATATAAGATATAAAAATCCTTTATATCATTCTAAATGTAAATGACTTTTAATCAATAGAAAGTTCTGTATAATTTATTACAGATATATTTTTAGTAAATGCTTGCTTTTTGTGTCTTTATTTCTTAATACCGTTATTAGAAACACACTCAAGAGCTCAAATACAATGAATGTAAAATTAAAAATTTTCGAATTTATCCAGTATATTTATACTTGAAGATTTTATCATTTGTTTTATTTGTAAGGCTCGTTTATAGAAAACTAATTCGTAAATTTCTTAGCAGAGGTTAGAGAGTTTGATATTTTTATAAAAAATTTCTAAAAAGATTTATGAATCAGAGCAAGTAACAAGCAATCGCCTCTTTAGAATCACAATGCGCAATAATTTTTCATTATCTCTTTATTCAGTGTTTACAGTATGAAATGCTGTATACTGTATTTATTTCTTTACTGTTGTTTGAGGTATTCATGTTATGGAAATTTTATAAGATTCGAAAGATTTCCAGCTTTTAATGCTGCTTAAAGCATGTATATAACTAAACAGTTTTTATTTGGAGGAATGATGTGAAAATATATTTTTTCTCTCTCTGTATGTGTGTGCGCACGTGAAAAATAAAATAAATTATTTCAATATGAAATTATTAACAACATTTAATATCAGTTACATTACATATGAAACAAAGAACATTAAAAAATAACTTCGGTATATATTTTTCAACCTAACACAATTGTAGCTCAAACAGAAGAATTTATTTTTTAATGTCATTCTTTAAAATATTCAAACTCTGAGAAACATTAAAAACATTCGCATGGAATCTAAATGATTAAATGATTGGACAAAGTTTTAATTCACAAGGAACTTATCTTCTTACCTATATAAAATTTCTCTTAGAATTTACATAAAAAATAATAAATTTATAATTCTAATTCATTAAATATTATTACGAACCAATTTTGTTTGATTATAACTTACAAAAGAGAGTAGTGTTATTTTGAAATATTAATGACGTTCAACATACAAAGCTGTATTTATAAAATGAAACAAAGTAAAACTAATAATTCCATGAATTTTAGACTTGAACATTGTTTTTTTTTCTAATCATACTTAACTATCTGAAATAACATATAAATTTTAATTGAAAAAATGTCATCATGATTTGACAAAAGAAAAGCACAGTTAGACAGAAAAAGAACTTAGGAAGAAATTAATGAGCGAATTTAAATCAATCTATTTTTCGAACGTATTCTTTAATTTAATTTCATCATTCATTAAGAAATAATGACAAAAATAAGCAGTAAATTTATCCATTTCAAAATTCTGAAAATACAGTGATTTCTGTAAAATCTGGGGGACAAAAAATTTCATGAGAAAATCATTGTTAGGATTTATAAAAAAAAATTAAAGAATTTTCGGAATTCCTGCCTCGGCTCTTTCCCTTCACTTCAAAGCATAAACATCAAAAAAGTTTTCTCTCATAGCAAACTCTTTCCACAACAGAACATCAAAGAAGAATGCGAGTTCCATATCGAAATATTTCTTATAAAAAGAATATTTCCTATATCGAATATGTGATATCAAAAAAAATCATAATTATATGGATTTAGAGTTTAATATTATAAATATATCAAAATATGAGTAATTTTTATCAAAATTTTATTAAGTTTATTTATTACTTACTTCACATAATGCAATAATAATTTTAGATAACGTATCATTTTTTATGCGTATCATAAAATGTTTTGCACTATTGTGCAGAGACATGCTCAAAAATTTATGTCCGGTGGCTGGACAATTTATTTTAACATGTTTGCTTGTTCCAGATTTGATGTTGCAAAGACCAGATTTAATCTAGAGTATGATTCACCATTCCTAAAATAAATTTCTATCAATTTATATGTCTCTTCATTCTGTGATTCCATTGTCTAGAAATATATGTCATAAATTTTTGCACAACTATCTACTCTAATAGGAAAATGCATAATTCTAATATTTTTACTCGTTCAAAACTATTTTCGAATAGGAAAAAACTAGATAATTTTCTTTATAATTCAATGTTAACATCTTTCTCCTTTTGGGGGAACTCATTTTATCCCAGTTAATTAATAATGTATTTTCCATTCATCCTTTTAATTTCATTAATCATTTTTGTATCAATGCATCATTCACAAAACGGAAGTTTCAAAATCATCTATTAAAAATACATTCAATTTGATAATTAGAGGATGAATGACTAGAGCGAAATTTCAAAGCGAAAGTTTTCAGATTCTAATGAAATATATTATAAAATATAAAATTAATATATTAATAAATATAACGAATTAAGTGCTTAAGTAATTTCTAGGATAATTTTGATGATAATATTTGAATTTAAGATTCTCTATATAAATACTAGCACATAAAGGAGATTATCGTTACTCTGACCAGGATGATGTTGTTTTAGTAGAGGATTGGTAAAGAATACGTAATAAATAGTATGGTAGCTAATGAAATACTTGCTACTGCAATTTTCTACATTTTTCCCTCTTCAGCAACACCAATTTATAAATGATTGTTTTTTTGTTTTTTTTTCATATTTAAGCCCTCCAAGAAACTAGAAATTATTTTCAATAATTAAATGTTTAAATTTTGTTTTCTTCAAGTTGAAATACACTTTCTTTTCTGAGTGACTGATTATAAATTTTTCTTTGTGATTTCTATTGTTTGATCAACTATTATGAATTCCTGAAAGCATCAGTCAGTAATTATGAATTCGAAATAGATCAATTAAATCGCATGAAATTATTAAAGCAAGATTAAATAATTGGGGCGAGTTTATAAAACAAATATTCCCAGTATCTAAGGGAAAATGCTCTGATGAATTAGCTATCTTATCGATTTCTAAGGTAAATTTTATTATAAGCTTTCAATTTAAGACTTTAATTAAAACGCTAAGAACTATACTGTTATTCTATGTCAGAATAATGTTGTTTTAAATAGGAGGTCAATAATGTTTCTTAAAAGTGCTCGGATATTAAATAATCTATAATATTTGAAGGCGAAGGTTTATTTACATTTCTAATTCATTGAACCTGCATTTTATTTTGCATTTCTAATATATTCTAAAATATAAATTGCTGCATTTTTAATATTTTTAAAAAGTTCAATTTTTACATTTTATATTTTCTAGATAATCTAGTATCGTCTATCATATTTTGAATTTTTTTACCGTTGGTTCAAAGACTACAAACTAACATGACAGCTGTTGTTTTTATCTTCTAAGTTACCGCACTTATAAACAGAATGTCAAATTTAAATAAAAAAACATTTTTTTAATTTAATCTTAATGTTATTAACTTAATGTTAACCATTTAATCTTAATGTTATTAATCTTAATGTTAACCATTTAATCTTAATGTTATTAGAGTGAATGCAGAAATAATTTATAAGTGGTATGACTCTTCTCTCGACTGTTTATTCGATATAAAAAGATAATTATTCTAACTATGAAATTAATAGAAAAGAAACAAAAAGTTATTAACAAATATATTATAAAAGTTATTAACAAATAAGGTGACTTCATTTACAGAGAGAGATTGCAATCTGCATTTGGAACAAAAGGATTTTTTTAGGAAAATGACGCCTTATATAGAAGACCGTCTTTTTATTTTTATTTGTACTTTATTTATTTATTTATTATTTTTATCTGAATAGATCTGATGTCATGTATTTTCCTGATTATCACAATCTTTGCGATTCACAGAAGATACATATTTATTGCATTAATGATAATCGAAATAATTTGTTATAATCTAAATGATTTTTCATCATTTATAGGATTTTTTAAATGTTATCGTTATCTTAATTTAATGGTCGGACTATCTATATTTTCATGGATCTTCATGGATTATTCCAAATATTTAAACAAAGAAATGTATGGGTGTTTATTTTTGCTTTGCTTTTAATATTGCTTTCAAAAGTATGTCACGTGCTTCTAGTAGTTCAAAGTATTGCTTCAAAAGTAAGGTCTTTATCAATTAAACTATTGAAATATAAAAATGTTTTAATTATATTTATTTAATGTAAAGTATTTTCAATGTTTTCCAAAATAGGATTATTAATGATTAAAAAGTGTCTTTATACACAATTTACATCATGCTGAAAAAATGGAATTATTTTCACAGAAAATGCATAAAATGACAGGAAAGTCTTTGCAATATGAAAATATGCAAGTACTATATGAAAATGCTTTGAACACTTTTCATTTATAATCGACAAATACAATTATGTCTTAAAAAACATTAGAATTTATGCATACAGATATGAGGGTTTATTTTTAAAAAAATCAATCTATCATATTTTAATGAAGTTTGTGTATGCGCACATGCATGTGCGTGTAAGTAAGAGCATGCATGTGTGTTAAGGTAATTAAATTTTATGTGTCTCAGTTTTTTCTAATAACATTTTTGTCGCAAAAAATAAAAACCGGAAATAATGCACAAAGTAGTAGATAGTCGAAAATTTATTGCGTTTATATAATGCCACATAACTGCTCTATTTTCTATCTACTGAAAGAAAGAAAAACAATGGAAAATAAAAAACATAAACTTTAACAGTAAGATAAAATCCTTTGAAATTTCTGGTTTCTGATGGCAATTAGATTAATATTTCTATTTATATATTTTCTTTCAAACATTTCTTATTTATGTTTTGGTAATTCATAATCTATTTTTATTTACCAACGGAAACGTGACTGGAAAGTATGAATCTGTAATTTCAATATTTTTCTTGATACATTCCCTACTTCTTAAAATTCAGAAATTTTAAATTTCAGAATAAAATTTACATTTCAAAATAGCTTTTTAATAATAGGTCCTTGAAATTTTTTAAGATAAGTAGTGCTCACAGTATTAAAATTTTCTTTATATCGTCAAGTACTTTCTGTTAGAAAATGATTCAAGAATTATTGCATAAAAGATTATCATAAAACATATCATAAAAAATTTTTTAAAATCATAAATGCTTTTTAATGTAATTAATATTTTTATAAAAGCATTTCTTAATTTGCAAATAGGCTTTTGTAAAACAGATATTTATTATATCCGTTAAAAAGATTCATGTTTAAATTTTTTGGTATTTAAACATAAATACTCAAATGAAAAAAAATATGTTTTTCATATGTTTATGATCACAGACAAATTTTCACAAAAAAAAAGTACAAAATATATTTTTATCTGTTTGAAAAATTTTATTTTTCACCTGTTATTTTAGATTTATTTTCTTATGTGATCGTATTATCTTCAAAAGTATTGTTTACATGATACTGTATGTATGATGCAGTATATAAATTTAAGTTATTTGTATGGAAACAAAGTATAAGGAAAAGATTATTGCAAAATTAAATTCTAAGAGCAAACAATAATTAGATAAATATAAAACAAGTTTTAATGTATATTATTAAAAAATCATTAAAGATTACCTAGAACTT
>JAPMOR010048961.1:0-22282 GCA_026543865.1 Argiope aurantia | reverse complement strand
TACGATCTGTGGATGAGTGAATGAAACGCATGAATGAAGTCAGCCCCCTAAAAAAGGTTGTGACGTGTGTGTAGCTAAGTCGTATTCTTGGCCCTTAGTGACGCTACTGAGAAACAAGAGACGCACTCTTGGCTTGCTTCTAAAGTCAGCGGGCTTGTCTATGATAAATGCCATTAGAAACCACAAAACACACACTACTACTACTTAGGAAAGATTTTCATTGTTTAAAGGAATTTTTCTAGTGCATTTTTCTTTATTCAATATAAGATAATATTATGCGATATTCTTTATATTAAAAACTACCCGACATTGGCGATTATCTGGTTAGCCAAGAATATTGGTATGTTTAATTTCATTAAAATCTCATATGCATAAATTAATAATCAAAATACCCACAAGAAAGTATTTAGTATTTGTAAGAAAAATTTGTGATATGCAGTAAAACGTGTTATTTCAACCTTATTAGACTTATTTTGGTAGTTGTAGTGTGTTTCAAATTGTTCATTGTCTTCTGTGATAATGTAATTTCAATTTTTGGTGTAGACTTCTCAGTTAAAATGTATAATATTTCTTCGTTAGCTTTCAGAAATGGAAAACAATTATGCGAATAAATATTTGATTAAAAATGTTGCCCAATTCATAACAGTAATGAACAATTTCAATACGGCAAAGAAATGTGCAATTTTGAATTTCATTGCTGCAATGCAATTCAAGCCATTTTTATTGTTGATTCAAGTATTTAATCACGTGATTTTCTTCCATTATTGAAATATAAAGAAGAATTTCGGAAAACGGAATGTTAATTTTCATTATAGAAAAAGAATAGGTGCAAATTGAAATAGATTACTCATTCCTTTTCAGCAGAGAATAGAACACATGTGAAACTTTTTAAATAACATGATTTTAATTCCTCTCAGTTTGATGCTTCAAAATGCTTCACTTAGGAAATAATGAGGGTCTAATTATGTGAGCTGTTTATTTTGAAAATGGGGCAAGTCCATTTTTTGTTATTGCGAAATATTTAAAGGTTTGCCTTTCAATAAATTGTAAAATATTGGTAAGTATTAATAGATATATTTTTTGTATTTTTTGGTACCAGATAAAGTAAGTTTATAATCCAATTGTGCTGACTAAAAAATAAGAGTTTTGTATAATTAAATGGACTTGCCTCACTTTCAAAATCAATGAATTATTATAAATGTTCATTTAATTGAGAAATATTTCAGTTTACTTAGTAGTTCAGTGTTGGAAGTAAACATATTATTATCGAAATACAAAATTAAGATATACTTTTTATTATGTATGAAATATTGTACGACCACCGATTTTAATTATCGAAGATAGATAGATAGAAACACCCTAGATTTCGGTCATGATGTCAAACAGCAACATTTTCTTCACCATGCAGAAACCAGAGCTAAATTTTGTTGTAATATATTAGGTCAAAAAGAATTTCAATTTAAGATGGACTTACACCACTTTCAAAATAAACAGATTTGCAATACTGTTAGGAGCTGAAACTTCCATCTCCAAAGTACTAGAAGCTGAATTTTTTTACTTTAAATTGTTTGCACATAAAAAGATCATAACAAGTTTTATCTATAACTGCCATTAACTTCACTTTTTTCAAATGTGGACTTACCCCACTTCCAAAATAAACGGCTTATGTATGTGTTATTCTAAGGAATTTTCATGGAGCTAACAATACCAAAGAATCAAATAACTACTAAATATAGTTAGTTATGTAAATGTTAAACTTATATAACAATTTTTTAAATGACCATACTATTGCTTTACCATGTTCCTAATAATTTTATATCAAGTATTTTGATCCAATCGTAACATAAGATACATTCGGTATATTACTCGAAGTACAATTCTTTTCTAAT
Organism: Argiope aurantia; assembly: GCA_026543865.1. Classification (NCBI taxonomy): domain Eukaryota; kingdom Metazoa; phylum Arthropoda; class Arachnida; order Araneae; family Araneidae; genus Argiope; species Argiope aurantia. The sequence goes on along the minus strand of JAPMOR010048961.1, from coordinate 20,393 downwards.
TAATTACATTTCTTTGCATTTTGTTGCCTATAAATCACTGTCACCTACGTTTTTAAATATGATACTCAGATAAGTAAGGCAAATAGTTTATTCCTTTGATTAATTTTTTTAAAAATTAGTTTACAACGTAAAAGAGATTTTTTTTAGGTTTTTACTTAAAATTTCTATCATAATTTTTAAAAGATAACTTGATAGTTTAAAAATTCGAGAAGAAAAATGGATGAGAAAATATGTCAATACTCAAAAAATTCATATGTATAATATATTGTATATTATGGGGAAAACAGTTTTAAAATGCACTTTCATTAGTGTATACTAAAAGAAAATTGTTTTGTCAAGTTTTAATGTTTTTTTTAATTATTAATTTATCATTATGAATAATATGGTATGATAATGACCATATTTAAGATGATATAAATTTTATATCAAAATAATGGCAGTAAATAAAAGCTATTTTGCTTAAAATTTTAATTTCAGCAATACATAAATGCAGTGATGATATTCAATCAAACCCCTAAAAAAGACTAATGACAACGATCGATTCTTCTTTGAAATAATTAAAAATAAAAACAATTAGATAAAAACCAAAAATAACAGAAATGTACAGTTAAAAAGAAAAAAAATAATTCAATTCCTTCATTCTTATTATTCTTTTTTAAGTAATGAGACCTCTTCACACATTCTAAGGAACAAAATTAAAACCCACAAAGCAATTTTGAGCCTGCAAGTAACTGTCACTTATAACAGTTAGAATCAACTCGGCGGAGAATAATACACTTCCTCGGCAACAAACAGTTGCTGACATTTACTTCTGGACTTAAAGCTGCGAGAAAACACACTGTTCTAGCAAAAAAGAAAGCAGCGAAAAGAAAATATGTCAAGAAATCCGAGGAAAAACACTGCCTAGCAATAGAATTTAATTAATTTCGCAGCTGGAAATTTGACATTGAGCCACGGATTTTTAAATGGCAAGAGATGAACTTGGATTAAACTTCGTATTTCTGCCTTTTCTTCTTGTAAGACTTGTTCATTAAAAGGACATTCTTTTTGTTAGTTAATTTGTATCCAATTGTTTCAGCGCTTAAGTTTGTTTATCCCTGTGCTGGCTTTTGAGTGAATAATTATCTTTTTTTGGTAGTCACTTCCATAATTTAGTACTTACTCTCGAGTTGGAGTCGAGCTCGTTGCAATTAAATTAAAATACGTTTTTTTTTCTGATTTTTGTCTTAACATTACGATAGGCGTTGAAAGTGTGATTTTTACTTGCAAGTGCAGTATGAGAAAATACTGCAATCGCCAAAATGGTTATCTTGTAGATTATGATGAATCTCAAAATTTACAACACTCTGAACCGATAAAAGAAAGATTTTCAAAACTACATCTGTTTTAATGTGATATATCAAAACATTAAGCAGTTTTTATGAAGTCATTCCTAATGCTTTACACAAAATTAGATTTTTTATTCTTATTTATTTCTGATTTTCATTTAATCAATATAAATATTATTAGACTGAAAACTTTTTCTCCTACTCAATATCAGATGGCGCCATGTATATGCAATCAAAATTTAATGTAATTGATCAATTAATTGCTAATTAAGTTCTGATTAAAGCTAAGAAGCATATTATAACTTTGAATACATAAATATACAAAATTTCTAAACTGTAGCATATTAATAAGACAGCCAAATCTTGATTGTAAAATTCCATTTTTAATAGCATGAAACAAGTCATGCTAAATAAAAAAAAATCATAAAGAGCTACAGTCAGATGGTTGAAATGCTTTAATGGTATCATCTGTAAAATATAGATTTCTATCAAATTTAGAAATGAATGAATTATTTAAAAAAAGTTAGAAAGTGTATTTGATGAAATCTTCAAAAAATTATTTTATCTGATTTGTTTTTGACGAAATTTTGATTAAATTTAGTCAAAGGTCACTGTCTGAACCATGTAATTATAGGGATCAGGAGTATAAAATAACACTTTGTTTGTTGATTTGATGATTGGATGCATGAAATGTGTTACATGGTATGTAAAATATAGATTTCTATCAATTTTAGTAATGAATGAATTCATTAAAAAAGCTAGAAATATTTATACCATGAAATTTACAAATAGCTTTATTATCTGAATCATTTTTGCGGAATTTTCGACAAGTTCCGTCAAGGGTTAAGTGTATGTTTCTTATGGCTATTTGTTGTGGGATCTGGACTATGGAATGATACTTTGTTAGTCGGTTTGATTAGTGATGTATATGTGAATACGATAGTAAAAATGAGTAACTATCTAGATAAATGAGATTTGGCGCATTGCTTTGACATTACAAATGTTGATTTGTATTACAGCTTGCCTCTAGGTGGTTCAAATTCCTTAATGCCATATTCGATTCAAATGCCATATTCGATTTTCTTCACTACAGTTGGAAGCTTAAAACAAAATGGAAAAGAAGAAGTAGAGGAAGTTAAGAAGATAATTGGTGCTAGTTGAAAGTTTACTCGTATTCAATAGTTCCTACGTTAAAATTCATAAAACAATATGCATTAATTTGAGTGAATAATGATTTTTTTTTACTAGGCTTGCCCTCTTAATTTAGAAAAATAAACCGAAAAAAGTTTTTCTTCCACTAAATTAAGATATTCTTTGTAATTTCTGCCTCGAGTTTGTAATGAATGGAATCTGTAAACTGAAAATTTATCCGGAAACAGGATTGTTTAAAGATTTATTTTTTATTAACACAAAATTTTTAAAAATAATTTTAAAGATTTTTTTCTGATTAAAATAAATAGATTTGACACAGAAAAAAATTTACAATTTCCATCAAGCGATTGTGAAATTCCAATAAAAAATTATTGAAATAGGTAGTGTACCAGCCTATTATGAGACGAACTCAAACTTTTATATTCACATAAACAAGGTTGTCAAGGACAAGAATTTGAATAATCTCACATGGTTATTTGAGAGTAAACAAAAAATACGTGCTGTATGTTTAGATATTATTATTATCTCTTTCTTTTTTGATGCAAAGGATTTGTTTTATTATAAATTTGATTTTTTGAATAATCAGATTGGGCAAGAAAATGAACATCGGTACCGCTGAACATGGATATTATGAACATCTGTATCATGCTGATTTCATTGAATAAGTCACGTGATGAGACCAGCATGAAGCAAAAATCGTTCAAAGCGCTTTAGGATAAACTTTCAAACTTAGACCTATCAAATTTAATATAGTTACGAAAGTTCCGGAAAAAACTGGAAGCTGATTAATAATGAAATTAAATTAAAGAGATATCCACACACGCACATGCACACAAGTATAGTTAACTTCTATATACATAAGGAAAAATTTAAAAATAAGATAATGATAGATTGAATGATAAACGTACTGATATAAGATATAAAAATATACAGAAAAATTGCTGATAGGTAAATGAATTATATTTAAACATTATTATACTATCGGGCTTCGGTATAGAGATTCAAATCTCCATCAATGTTTTTTTTTATCCCCTTCCAATTTATTATATTACTTTCCAATTAACTTATAAGTTAATGTATTTTTTATTGTATCTGGGTGATGTAATAAAATTTTGAAGAGTAGCTCAATTCTCAAGAATAAATTTAATTGCTTAATAAATTTGTTATATTTTTTAATATGTGTTAAACAAACCCTTTTTTTACTGATAAATTAAAAATCCGACAATCAAGCAGCAAATAAGTTTCGAAATCTACAGAAAAATATTCATTAAATCTTTAAAAAACATACAAGAAGAAAAAATAAAAATTTTGGTTTTTAAAAAAAAGCGTTTCGAGCAAACTTACTTCTTTCAGTACCATCGTTTCTTAAAATTTCGTCCTTTAAAACTTCCTTAATTGAAGAATTGCATGCTATTTTTTCGAGTAGCCAGGAAATTGAATTCTTTTAATGTTAGGAGTGTATATTTAGAAATGTTTAAACTATTTATGCCGTTTGTTTCTGGACTGAATCAAGATTACTGCAATTGAAATATATGGGTAATTCCTATCAACGAATATTTGAAATAGTAAAGATAAAATGATTTTTCCATCAGTCTTTTTGAATCAGTGAATATTTCAAATGTTTTAAATTGATGACCCTGCATGTTCTAACATATCATTAACGAAGAAAGGATACAAAGTACCTTTAAACCAGTGAAAGAGTAAATAGTCTTCAGTTTTGATGTAGAATCATTCGTCTCACTACTATCTTGAATACGAAGAAAACAAAAATAAATATTTTAATCGCCAAAAGAATTCGAGATTTATCGAACCTACATGTTTCGGACCTCTCTAAATCTTAAAAAAACAACAACATATATTTAGCATTATGCTTCTCTGTCTATGAAATTGATAGCTTAAAAAATGCTTTGAGCCAGACAGGTGATGTTTAAGATATTTACTCTAGCCATATAATTTTACTATGATTGAGCAATTCTACATTAAGTATAAGCAATTTTAAAGTGGAAAAAAATTAAAAGATTGAATTGCCATTATTTATATAAGCATTAACGCTATTAAATGGTAATAATGTGACATATTTTCCTAAAACATTTTGCCAAAAACTATGAAGATATAATTTTCTTAATTGTTATTTATCTATATTTTATTTTAATCATATCCACATTTATTATAATTTTTTGCTAATACCATATAATTTTGCCGATAAGTGGGAAATGGAATCAAGCATCAGTGGCTTTAATTTCAAGAAATTAAAAAAAATGAATTACCCTCTGCAATTTAAACGTTTTTTAATCGATTTGGAATCATTGATCTGATGGTAATAACGTCATAAATTTTTATGAAATCATTTTCTTTCTCTTTATTTATCTATATAATATCGAAATCATATATAGATGTATCGTAAATCATTATCGTTATGATATAGTTCTCTCTGTAAGTTAATAATACGGTTCACCTGTAGGTATATCAGTGTTTTTAATGTAATCGTGATTTTGAAGTGAAAGAAATACAAAGACTGAATTTTCGTTGGAAATTTAAATGTTCCTTTAATCCATTTGAAAGTATAAATACAATCCAGTGGCAATAAGACACTTTCTATGAACTCTCCTCCATAAAATTGAAAAACAATAAATTAATCAAGATAATTTTTAAACACTCTTTACTTTATCAAAATTATATACAAATTTATCGTAAATTTTTCATTTTTTATACTGTTCTACCTGTAGGCGAATAATGGAACGAAGTGATTTTGAAATTGAAGAAATTAAGAGATTGAATCAGCATTAGTATTTAAATTCTCTTGTCATTGGTATTTGATCTATTTGAAACCATTGATTCAATACAATGGAAATAATGAAGTGTATATAGACAACTCGCCACTATAAAATTAAAAACCAATCTTATCAAGATATTGCTTATTAAGCACTGTTTATCTATAATTTATCGTAGACATATCCAAATATATAGTGAATCTTTATACTTACTATACTGTTTTATCTGAAAGTGAATAATAGAAGTAAGTATCTGAAAAAGCAGGAGATTGGATTAGTATTTAACAATGCTAAATTTTCATGATTATTATGTTAATTAATCCAGTTAAAACTAATGATTTAATTCGATGGCCATAATGCAATGCACACATTCCAAGAACTCTCCACCATAAAACTGGAAACGAATATCATTAAGATATTGTATTTTAAGCTGATTATCTTTACTTTATCAAACTCATATCCAAATTTATCGTAAATCAATCTTTATCCTTGCAATAGAATTCTAACTGCAGGTGAATAAATGGATACATTTATCTTTAAAGCTGAAGAAATTAAAGAGTAGAATTAGCATTGGTATTTAAACGTTCTTTTAATTCATTTAGAATCGTTGACTCAATTCATTGGCAATAACGCAATGCACACTCCGAGAATTCTCCATCATATAATTAGAAACAATCTCATCAAGATATTTTGAAAGTGATATTTTTAAGCACTCTTTATCTACACTTTATCAAAATCATACCTAAATTTATAGTAAACCTTTATCCTTGCCATACAGTTCTGTACAGTTTACAGAACAGTTTAAATTACTGTGGCATACAGATTTTACCAGTGAGTCAATAATGGAAAGAAGTATCAAATATTTTAAAATTGAGGAAATTAAGGAATTGAAATAGGATTGATATTTAAACTTTTTTTTAATCTATATGGGACCACTGACTCAATCCACAGGCAATAACGCACTACACATTCCAATAACTCTCCATCATAAAATTAGAAACATTCTCATCAAGATATTGAATTTTAAGCACTGTTTATCTATACTTCTTAAAACTCATATCCAAATAAATAATTCTTTATCCTTGCCATATATTAGGGTGTTTCCCAAAAGTTTCTTTCTGATCGCGCTGTAAATGGCGTCATCTGGCTCTATTTGTGCAAACATGCAGACTTATCTATTAGCTGTCTATGCCATCGGTTTCAGTAGTACCAGAGCACTACTACACCCCCAGAAAAGTTCTTTTGTCTATTTGGTGGGATTGGAAAGGCGCAATTTTCTACGAACTTCTTCCTTAAGGTGAAACAATAAATTCTACGAAATACTGTCATCAATTGGATCAATTGAAAGCTGCCATATCAAAAATAAAACAGTCAGAATTAATAAACTGACGAGGCGTTGTTTTTCATCATGACATCGTGAAACCACATATTGCATTAGTCGTAAAAGAGAAGCTCTAACAGTTTGATTGGGATGTTTTATTGCATCCTGCGTACTATCCAGATTTCACTCCATCTGATTATTACTTCTTTCTCTCCTTAAAAAATTCTCTTCCCGATAAGCGCTTTAAATCCATCAGCGAAATAAAAGCACTGCTGGAGGAATATTTATTATCCAAAACACAACAGTTTTGGAAATAAGGCATAATGAGGCTTCCTGAGAGATGGAAGAAGGTAATAGAGCAAAAGGGTTCTTATGTAACAAAATAAATAATATCCTAAACAATAAATATTGCGCATTCATTTCATATTAAAAATAGGAAAGAAACTTATGGCACACACTAACAATTCTGAAAAAATGTACAGAATAGTTTAAAGAACAGTACCATTCAGTTTCTATTTGTAGGTAATTAAAGGAATTAAATATCAGAGATTTTAAAATTGAAGAAACTAAGATATTGAGTCTAGAATTGTATTTCAATGTTCTTTTAATCCATTTGGGACTATTGACTCAATCCAATAGCTTAACGTAATGTACACTCCAAGAATTCTCCATCATAAAGTTAGAAAGCAATCTCATCAAGATATTATTTTATGTATTTTATTTACTTTACTTATTTTATTTACTTTATTAAACTCATATTCAAATTTATAGTCAATCTTTATCCTTGTATACAGTTCTGTACAGTTTGCAGAACATTACTATACAGTTATTACCTGTAGGTGAATAATTAAATCAAGTACCAGAGATTTTAAAGTTGGAAAAATCAACAAATTGAATCAGGATCGGTATTTAAAAGCTGTTTTAATCCATTTGAAAGCATTGATTCAATCCAATAGCAATAATGTTATATACACTCCAAGACTTCCCCACCATAAAATTAGAAACCAATCTCATCAAGATATCACTTTCCTCTCCCGCAGAATTCTATCCACGAGTTTGTTTCCACGGAACACCTACCAACACTTTTTTGGGATGCAGGCAGGCAGAGAAGTGGGTAGACGTACTTGCCCAAGACGAGATAGGTAAGGGTAGAAGCAATAACGAAACAGCAACGAAAAGAATACTTAGTATGGGGGAGCTAAAATCTTGTTTGTGTTCTGCTGTTGTTCGCAGCCCCTATTTGGGCAGGCCGGGCGGAACGGAAAAATGGTACAAGTGGTGCAGGAATTCTCTCGTCTTGATGAGACTGCTTTGGGGAATAGCACGAAGAGAAACAATTCGAGGGGCTTTTGTGAAGGCTTTTTATAGGTTCATCCAGGCTGAATGGGTTTTATAGGCGGGACAGTGGATTGTTAAATATTCTGGAGCATCGCCACGCATTCTTGAGGTGCAATCTTCACAGGTGTCGTCGGAAATTAAGTCACGTTTGGATGAAATTTGCATTTTATTCTATATGGAAAGCAGATTATATAGTTTTGAAATAAGAAGAAAATAAAACCTGTTTAGTGTTAGGTTTTCTTTAAATAAAATGAAGTGAAATAAGGGAAGGGAAAATATACTTTACTTCAAAACAAATATAAGCTGAAAACAATTTATTAATGAATTCGAAATCCGAGTGACATAAAACATATGTACCTACAAAGCTTTGGCTGATACGACTCAATATTGCTCAATTAAATTAAAAAGTTTATTACTTTTTTTACTTTTACGTATACGAAGGATAGCGAAAGCATGGGCTCGTTACCTGCTGGAAAAGTCTCCGCTTTGGAATAGAAGGGTCTCAGGTTCGAGACCCGATTCCACGAAAAAAACTGTCGTGTAAGAGGGCCTAGTGTGCGTTAAATCTGTCCCACTAATGTGGTGTGGAGGCTTGGAGGAGGTTGCCAGCTCAGGTGTTGTCCTTGTCATGTGACCGCCGTTCAAAATTACGAGTTCCGTCCCAAATAGCCCTAGGGTGGCTTTAAAATGGGACATTAATATAACTAATCTTTAGAGAGATTATAGGAATCGTCAAAAATTTCGAAAGCGAGATTTTGACGAATCTCCGCGTTTTAGACCTCTCTGAGTTCTAAAACAAATTTTTAAAAAACTTTTTGTTTATCTGTAGCAAAGATAACTCAAAAACGCTTTTAGCTAAACTGTTGAAATATAGAAAATTTTCAAATTTTAAGTAAAATCTCTTCAGAAGAAGTCGATCTGTCCGGCTGTTCGACACAATTTAAGACGATAACTACAAAACGAAAAAGATAAGATTCGATGCACGTATTTAACACTAATAGTGTAGACACTTTTGAAAGTTTAAGACAAAACCAATAAGCGATTAACTGTGTGTCTGTCTATACTTTCAGAAACATAAAAGCACGATAACTCAAAACAATGTCTTTAATATATCAAATTAGGTATGCGATTTTGTGACTACAAATGCAGTTTTGTGTCAAATCTTTGTTTGAATCTATTGTGAAAAACGCTTCAAAAACAGAAATCCGATTTTTGGATACTGGTAACCGCATACTAGGAATTAATCAGTAAAAATGCTGAATTCACGCCATATTTAATATTTCGTAACTGTTGTACACCAGTGTCAGGCAAGATGTTGTTTAGCTTGAGAAGTTTATTACAGAGTATGTGAGGAAGTTCTCGGGAGACCACTCCTGCTGGTCTCGCTTGTGATAAAACTCCTGATTTATTTTGTTAATGAAATACAAATGAAACATAAAGTTGAAATGAAGATGATATTTGTATGGTATTATCTTTTATAAAACACTAATTCACCCACTAACACTAATATAAACTTTAAAAAATTACAAAAAGTATAAACACACACAATAAATATATTAGTCAGGCTAATAATAAATCAACTAAACGCAATACACAACAACATATTTGTTGTGGTTGCTTCTTTTGGTTTGTTTCTAAGCTGCTTTGCGCTTGTTCGAATCAAAAGTATTAAGGTTTTTAGGTTTGTTTGGTTTATGGTATTATTATTTCTATTTCCCTGTCTAAACGTAATACTTAATATATATCTTAATGTGTATATATCTAATATTAATATACATCTAATGATCGTAATCTTAATCTTTTTCGAAAAACCTTTGGTAGATGCAAGAAGTTGAAATTCTACACAAGATGCAAGCTGCTCTAATTTAATTTGGAATTTCAGATATGATTAGATGGCGAAGGCAATATTAATCTTCCCCCTTTCTAATTTCCAAGGATATACTTGCGACTTTACAATGTATGAAGACCACATGAAGGTCGGATCTTCCATAGATTCGGGTTTCGAACTCGCTATCCTCCTGCAAAGGTTAACACTCTTCCACGTGGCAACGAAGATAATGATATTCTACTTGAAGAAATCGCTTTTAGCAACGATATTATCATCGTGGGAATTCTGGAAACTTATAGTAAGCTTTTTAAAATGCTTAATATTTCTGTAAAATAAACCTTGGAAGTATTAAAAATTAGGAATAACTACATTTAATAGTTATTTAATATTCTTAATCAGTACTATTACGTTAAGGCTTAATGGCTTCTTTTGATTGCTAGTAGTCTTCACTTATTTGCTGAGAAAGCTTATTAGTTGGCGAAAGATGATCTTATCATTCTCATTCTTATTATTATCATTCTTATCATTAAAACATTATCAAATCTTAACATTAAAAACATGAGAAAGCGACTGCGCGGCTCACAAACAAAATTTTGAAAAATAAACGGATTTTAGAAAAAATCTATATCATATTTATTTAGTATTTGAATCAGCAATTTGAGAAAAAAAATGATTACACTTACTTCTTTTAGAAAGGTGATGACATTATATATTTCTTATTTACTGATTTTTAATCCTTTTTACCTTTTCGTGTATGAAGTATAGAGATCAAAAAAATTCGAACTCGAGACTATGAATCTCCAGGCGTCAAACCTCCTCAAGTTTAAAAAACATATTTTTGAATTAGCCTGTCTGTTTGTAACAAAAAAAAAATACTTGAAAAGCATTTCGTGTTAGACGGATGGAATTTTATAATTGATTTTTACATCAAATTTGGAGATTTCTATCATGTTTTAAATGAAATCCAATCAGAGGAGATATGTCTGTCCGGCTGTCCATATATAAGTTAACATGAAATGTACAAAAAACAATCAGAACTAGATGGATAGAATTTAGTACAATTATTTAACTTTTAAAGTGTATTACTTATAAAATTTGGAACCAAATCCGTCAAGGTCTGACTTTTTATCGTTCTATATTTTCACAGGCATTTAAAAACGATAAATCAAAGGCGCAATGATTTAATTATAACAGATTTGGTATGCGATTTTGTGTTTATGATTGCAGTTTCATGACAAATTTTGGGTTTAATCGATTGCAAAAAACGCTTCTGAAACAGATATTCAATTTTCTGGAATTATTAATTGGATCCCAGAGATTGTTCGTCAAAAAATTGCCATCATACGAGAAATTCAATAAAATTACTAAATCCCTTCGAAGATCAATATTTCATAACTGTTTTTTTGTCCAATATCATGTAATATATTCACGGTCTTACGAGAGTTGCAAAGCTATATGAAGAGAAGGTGATAACATCTTTATTAGAGTGTATGCTAGAAAGTGTTTGGGTGGCCACTTCCGCTGGTTTTACGTCCAGTTTTTTTATCAATTAATCAATCTATATTACATGCAGGTATTTTATCAATTAATCAATATATATTATATCCATATCTTATATTAATTCATCAATATATATTACATCCAGATTTCTTACCAATTTATCGGTATATATTACATCCTGTCTCTTATCAGTCTATCAGTTTGTATTGCATCCTGTTCTTTTATCAATTCATCAATCTATGTTACATCCAAGTCTTTTATCAATTTATCAGTCTATTTTACAGAAAACAACGAGTGCCTATGTAATAACACATAACAAATATACATCGTTTGTGTTCCAGTTTCTTTGCTACTAGTTTCCTTTTTCATACTGATGAAAATGCCACCTTATTAAAGATACAGCACACACACACGCGCGCGCGTGCACACACTCGCTCGTGCGGACAAATTTACAGAGTTGTTGGTGAGTAGAAATAGAATTGCATTGAAATTAACATTTTTTTACACAAATGTCAGTTTAAATAATTAAAATAAGGTTTAAAATTCTACAAATAAAATGATATTTTTCAAGCAGGTATTTCTTTCTTCCATAGTTCTTTTCTCCTGTTTTGGATAATCATTTCATTATGTTACGAGAGCGTTTAGTTGGAATTTGGGTATTCTTGTTGCAGTTGATCCATTGCTCTAGTTACTTAGATGGCTACAAGAACGTTTCCATCTAAGAAATCTACTCTATATCATCTAATCAATTATTCATAATTTAGCGTATTAAGCAGATTTCTTATATTCTATTTGATCGCGAAATTATTATGTCCGAGTTCGGCAACTAGCGAAAATGTTTAAACCAAAAATTTCTGTCCAGTTCATTGGGAAGTCAGTTATACTTTCTCATAAGACCGACGCAGCTGAGTCAAAAGATATTCAGTTTGTGATTCTTACTGCAACTGAAGAAGGCAGCATCAGTCGTAAAAACTTGATATGAAAAAAACCCTTAAGGCTTCATTATAGCGGAGACGCAGCTTAGTAGCTTCACGATCAAACTAAATAAATGAAATTTGTGAAACAGACAACTTCGTACTTCTGATGCTCAGTGGCTTTATTTTAACCAGTTAACAGTTCTAATTTCTTCACTATCTAATAAGATGGCACCTTCTATTTTGGGAATATTTTCTTATTTTGATTCAAATGGAAATCCATGGAATTCTTGCCTTATCTATATATTCGAAGTAATTTCAATATTGAATTATAATCGATATGGATGGTTTATTTTTTGCTACCAACTATCAAAATTCGATAAATCGATGCACGTACGGCACTCGGGCAAAACAGTTAAGCGGTTAAAAATAATTAACTGACTAGTGCAATATATCACCAATTGTAAGTATACAGAAATTTGAAATTCTTTTACCACTATGATTATAATAATGGAAGGATATTTTTGTTTTTTGCCCTACATTTGATTTAGAAGCACAAGATATGTGTATTTCAGAAGTAGTAGTTATACAAAATTGCCCCGGAACATTAACATAAATGGAATAATAAGGCATAAGTATGTACAACCATACTTGAAAGTGTCTATGAAGAATAATATGCATTATAACTGGTATTATATGCAAGAAGAAAAATACAGTCTTATCAATCTCATACATAAGTTGCAGTTTTAATTTGCAAGTTTAAGTATTTTAAAAGGTTTTGTTATATTAAAAGAGTGTAATTTAAATCTTTATAAAAGGCAGAATCTATAAATCGAGATTTAATATGAAATTCAATGAAAAGGTTTTAAGAAAAAGATAGGAGAATAATTTTTGTCAGAAATTCTTATTTGAATATCAATATTTCTAAAAATGTGTTATTCTTTAAATGCCTCTTCCTATGAACTTAGAATTTGTGGATTCGAAATGTATTATGCAATTGTTTGCATCTACCTAATATTGTAGCGACCTCATTTATATTTATTTTATTTACAACATTTTGTAAATATCGTCTGACATATTTTTACACTGTTTTGAATTAAAAAAGAATTTGTAAGCACGAAATAATTTCTCAGTTTAATCTTTTATATAGATTTTAACTTCGCTTGCCATTTACATTGGATTTTTTTTCGTACTTAGATGATATTTATACTATATATGCACCTATATTTTAATTGTAAAGTGCTTCATATTTCACTGGTAAAAATTTGCATTTCAAAAGGACTAGATGTAAACAGATTTATAAGTCTGATTTATTATTCTGGCATGTTTACTAAAATGAAATTATACACTGTGTTCTGGATTCAAAAATTTCGTTTGATCCTATTTTACCAATGTTTCAAGAAGCTAAAATTAATCGTTTCATTTTTTTTTATTAATTTTCATTTTTGAAATGAATTGTTATTGTAATTTATACAATCCCGGTTTAGTTAAAAAATATCTGTTGTTACTGATTCGTTAAAAGGAATAAACAAATTTTCAATTTGTGTTAAAACATTTCCAAAGCTGATTTTAGTTTTGGGCTCTTGGATACCATTTTGATATTAAAACAGTGTAGACATATATTAAGCTTATTAAAGTGCTTTATTTTTTCACAAAGAAAAAGAAGTGAAAAGTATACAATGATACTATGTTTGACATCTACGAGAGTTTTCTAGAAACATGATATATTTGCTACAAAACTTTACATTGCGAATTTACATGAGTAAATAGCCAATGATGTATCATATTGAATACAATTATTTTTTTAATTTTTAGTAGTTGATTTTTGATATTATTATGTTATTCGAGATAATATGTTAATATTTACTAATATTTATGTATTTAATCTAATTTCTTGCCAATTGTGTTGAATTTCATCGCAATAATTGTAAATTTTTGCATATAAATATTCAATATTTAATATATAAATACATATTAAATATTGAGAAAGATTTAATTTCGATTTCTCTCGACAGATAAGGCATAAATGTTATTCAATTTTTTGAAATAATTGAGATCTTATAGAAAAGATATGTCCTCAAGTACGAGGATGAGAAGTTAGTACATAATAAATAAAGTGCCTTATTATAGAGTTAATTGTCAAGAGGAGAAATTTGTTGTCTTTTCACCGAGGATGCACTTTTCAGCAGAAGGCTTGTAGATTTAACCTTCCAGCTGCATATCCCGCGATTACTGCGGGTTAGCAATCAGTCCATTTTCTATTGAATCTCGTGTTTTTCGCAGTTTAGAGTGTTTATTTTTACGATTACAGATTTTCACTGTATCATATTGTTATCGTGTTACATATAGATTCAGTTCACTTTATTTGAAAAATATTTGCAGACATCGCATCTAAATAGTGATATTTAAAATCTACACAGTCAGAGGGTTAAAACGCCCAACAATTTACATTTATTTAGCAATACATACGATTACACTTTTTTTGATTCACAGCAGCTGGCTCCAAATGCTACTGCTACTGAAACATGGTAAACCTTTTCGTATCATTGTTTTTCTATGAAATGATTAATGCATGAATTAAAAAAAACTTAATTAATTTCATTTGAAATAAAACTAGGTGATTAGCAATTTAGTATTTCTAACACGATAATTAAATTTATGTAAAATGTTTTGTCGATTAATTAATATAGATAGTTATGTAGAAAAGAAATAATCGTCACGAAATATTAAACATTTAATTGATTGAGAAATGTATTAATTACAATTCTTTCAAATGTATTGTATTTGAACTTTGCTCCCCTATTTAAAATAATACTTCTAATGATACAATGCAAATTGCATTAAAATTTAATTCAATAATTATAATTTTTTTAATTATTTTAATTTTATTTTTTGAAATTTGGATTTTAATCAAAGTTTGAAGACAATACATAATACCTTCAAACCGTTTGTAATGATTTAATAACTATTGAAAAAATTATTTATACTCTTAATCGAAAATATCTGACCATTATTTCACTGGATAGTTAAAATATGTAAAGTTTTATTTTAGATATCTGATTTTTATATTTCTTATTTAGTTAAGTATTATTAACTGAAATAATTATTCTTATTAAAATAATTATTCAATTTTTTATCCCATTTATCCCATTTCGGTTTAATTATTAGAAATTTTATAAAAATCATTTACCACAGCTTCTTGATTATAATAGGGCGAAGCGAGAAACCAATACTACAAATACTTTTTGAAAATGTATATAGGTTATTTAATTGTGTATACTCAAACATTGATTAAAAGTGTTAGCTTTTGTATAATTAAAATTCATATGCTGCGCAATTTTCATTATTTTACTGTAATTTCATATCAAAATTAATTTAAATGTATCTTAACATTAATACCCAATAATTATTTCATTTACTTCAAAATTTCATTGATATTTTTATTACATAATAATTAAACTAGTTCATTTTTATAAGAATTTTCTTAAAGTATTAAATGTTTACATTTCTAAAGATGTCTGAAAATAATTTCTTAATTACGATATTAATTTTATTGTTCTGCATATTTGAAATTAGTATTTATGAAATTAACTATTATCAGGATATGAAATTGATTTCATAAATTAGTATTTAGGAATTAAATATTTTGAAATTGATTACGGTTGTTTATTGTAGGAATTATCTAGCAATATCATTTTGAAAGAAGCCATTATTTTTCAAGATTTATAACATTGAAATTTTTAACGAATATTTTAATTATCGTTCGGAGTATTTGAAATTCTATTTTTAAAATAATATAGCATAACTCTTCCGCTTTCTACCTGTCTTAATTTTTCTATATTAATGCAATTAATTTTATCACTTATTCTTTAATGTTTATTTGAAAATCTTTATTATGTCAAAACAAACTATTTTTGATTCTACAAATTTTCATTTTTGGAATTTATTTTGGAATAAGGAACAATAAAGGAATTTATGTTATACGATGCTAAAGTTGGAAAACCATTAGTAATTTAATTTTTATAAAGAACTTTACAGTTCTTGATGCTTTTTATTTTTATTACTGCGACTTTTAATTTGGAACGAATTAAAAAATATTATAACTTAAGACATTCAAAAAATTCTTTATCAACCATCTTATTTTACCAAAATCTTAAAAATAATATGATGCTCTTTTTTTTTGAAAGGAAAAATAAATAAATAAGCAATATTTGTTTTTTAAATTTATTTTTTTATCATATTAATTTTTTTCAAATCTTTCTCTATGATCCAGTTTTAAACGATTTATTGTTTCATTGCCATTCCACTTCCTTTAAGATCTAAAGATCATTTCATATCTGTAATTGCCTTTAAAGCAAATAAATAAATAAATAAAGTGATAAGTCGTATGTTTAAAATTATTTTTATTTTTTAGTATTTTTCATGATTTTCCGGTATTCTTCTAAAAATCTATAATTATTTGTTTGATAAAGGGTAATTTCTGGAAAGAAATATTTTTTTGACATTCAGTTTGCAAGTTGTTTTGTATTTCTTAGAAATTTTACCAGCAGTGATTTTCTAGAGTTTTTTGACACTATCTATTCTCTAAGGAGAAGCTATATATTAAACGCGTGCATTTGGGATAAGCATATTAAGTTGTAAGTATATAAAGTCACAAAAAATTTTCTAGTCGTCTATATAATTTTTTTTTACTGTTGTTTCATTTTACGATAAATCTTTACCACAATGTAATTGTTTGGGTTGAGATTGTTTTAGATTTTACACTTGAAATATATTTCTTTTTAAGGGTAAAGGACGAGTATACTTGTCATTGGGAAAATTACAACATTTTGCATTATGGCTAGTATATTTAATGACAATTATTATACTCATACAATAATTGTTTAATTATTTTAATTAATTATTTATTATACTTGCATAGTATGTATATGTTTATGATAACTTAGATATGCATTTTCCGAAAAGGTCGAAACAGTTAACTGATTAGCTTAAAATCAAAAACATAAATTTTGTGTTACATTGATTTATTGTCTGCCTAACAAAATACAAAATATCTATATTTCTCATTTATTTTTCAATTCCTTTGACTAAAACTTTTTTTCCGAAATTTTTTCTTTTCATTTAATTTTCATGTACTTTTTTTTAATCTATATAAATAAAACTGAAACGTCCTCCATAAAAATCTAAACAACTGAAGTTTTTCTTCAAATTTTCCACTGTGAAACATAAGAGAATTTTTAATGAATACTTTTACGGCAATTAATTGAATATGATGTCCGTGTTAGTGCTTTGCATGATCGGCTTGGAGCATGCAATCTTGACACACACACACACACACACACACACACACACATTGGACGATGTGTGAGTATATTTCGGAGCAATTTTTTGAAAGCTTAACAAGAATTTTTATTAGTTAAAAACTAAAGGAGATTTTGGATCTTTTTTGCAATGGCACCTCAAGATCTTATTGAACAAAATTGATTTTTACACTATTGTAAAATTTCAAAAACTGTCATTTTTATTATAATAATTTACTTATCATGTAAATTCTTCATGACTTCTGCAATTTCTTAACAATACTTTTTTCCATAATTCTGAAACCAAACACTGAGATTCATATCAGTTTTTGACCATAATTATGACATGTATATGAAAATGATTATTCAAAAATACTACAAATTAGATAAATGAAATTTCATTTGGGTTTGGACATCTAAAATTATTATTCATATAAAGTTTTATTGTCTAGAAATAAAATATAAAAATGAAATAAGGTACATCATATGTTTTCAATTTCCTTTTACTGTCTATCAAAGATAAACAAAATTTTTATTTAATTGCTTAATAATACTAGAAAGTATATGGAAAATCACTCCTTTCTATCGTGATATATGTTGCGCATAAGGAGTCTTACCACAAATTCCTTAAGGAAATGAAGAATATATAGCAAATTTATAAAATTAGGGAAATAAAGAAAGTCCAAAAGCGGAAAGATACAAAATGCGTCTACGATAT
The DNA here is from genome assembly GCA_026543865.1 of Argiope aurantia. NCBI lineage: Eukaryota > Metazoa > Arthropoda > Arachnida > Araneae > Araneidae > Argiope > Argiope aurantia. Next base: position 2,223 of record JAPMOR010048961.1, on the reverse strand, counting down.
TCTTCACCATATTTCAAAGTTTAAAAAGTTTCAACATATTGTGTAATCGCAATTAGAAAATTGGCGAATAGATATTCTTTCTTTCGTGATACTTCTTGCGCACAAAGAGTTTGCTTCGCAGGAACCTCTATAAAATGAAGAATAGTAAGAAAAGTTATAAAATAATGGAAAGAAAGTCTCAAAGAGGAAAGATACAAAATATGTTCTCGATATTCCTCACTATATTTCGAAGCTAAAAAACGTTTCAACATATTGCGTAGTTACAGTTAGAAAGTCGATGATTGAAAGCTTTTGCTTTCATTATACTTGTTGCGCTCAAGGATTTCTTAATAAAGATCTTAATGAAATGGAGAATAGAAAAAAAAATTATAAAATAATGGTAATAAAGAATGTTACAAAGGAAAGATTCAGAATGTCTTCTCTATGTTTTTCATTATATTTCAGAGCTAACAAAATTTCAACATATTGCGCAATCATTGTTAGAAAATCGTTGAATGAAAGCTCTTGATTTCATGATACTTGCTGCGCAAAAAGTGTTTTTTGCAAAAATTTCTATAAAATAAAGAATAGATACGAAATTTACAAAATAATGAATGTATAGAAACTCCAGAAGTAAAATAATTCAAAATGTATTCTTGATATTTTTCGCTATATTTCAAAGCTAAAACAATTTCAACATATTGCGTAAACATAGTTAGAAAGACGATGAAAGAACGCTCTTGCGTTCTTGATACTTGTTGCACTCGGGGAGTGTTTTTTCAAAAACCTCGATAAGAAGAATATATAACAATTTATACAATAATAGTAGTAAAGAATATATAAAATAAAAAAGATTCGAAATGTGCTCTCGATATTCTTCACTATATTTCAAAGCTAAAATGTTCCAACATATTGCGTAACCACAATTAGAAAATCAATGAATGAACGCTCTTGTGTTCTTGATACTTGTTGAGCTCAGGGCGTTTTCTCTCAAAAATCTCGATAAAATGAAGAATAGGTAGATAATTTATAAAATAACGGAAATAAAGTACAACAGGAAAAGGATCCAAAGTATACTCTCAATATTCTACGCTGTATTTCAAAGCAAAAAGTTTCAACATATTGCTTAAACACAGTTAGAAAGTCGCAAAATGTCCACTCTTGCTTTCATGATACATGTTGCGCATAAGGCTCTTTTTGAAAAGATCTTAGTGAAATCAAGAATAGATAACAAATTTATAAAATAGTGGAAGTAAAGAAAATCCAAAAGGATAAAGATTCCAAATGTTTTCTCTATATTTTTCACTGTATTTCAAAGCTAAAAAAATCAATACATTGTAGAAGCATACAAGAAATTCGACAGCAGAACAATCCTGTTGCTTTTTCTGCGTAAGGAATCTTTTTGAAAAAAAAATCACAATAAAACAATCCGAAACAGCAAATTCATAAAATTATGAAATGAAAGAAATTAATAAAAATGATAAAAAGGAAAAAAGTACAAAATGCATTTTCGTTTTATTTTATTAATTTTTAATCTAAATATAAATTCTCTATGTTGAGAGTACACCAGAAAATGAAATCAGAATACACCTGTTTTATTGATTTTTAAATATTTTTATTCCAAATCTTGCATACAAAGAGTCATTTCACTGAATTCTCAATAAATTGAAGTAAACTGAGATAAGATTATAAAGTTATAAAAGAAAAGTTATAAGAAAAAAAATGAGTAATCAATCTTTCTATAATTTATACAATTTATTCCTTAATGTATCTGATTTTATTGAAATTATTAATGTGTTTAATAATGATTATAAATAGTTCATAAAATTACTATTCCCTTAAAAATTCCAAATACATGATAATCATTATGAAGGAGGCGGTCGTATTGTTTTCAAGGTGATATATATTATCAGTTTGATCAGAACACTGCGTTTTAAAAAAACTGACATTTTAAAATTAATATCACATATCCAACCATATAAGCCTTATTATTCACTTCTTAAGCAATCGAAATCAGTAATTAAGCCAGCACCCCGAACAAATACCCAATGGAGCAAGATATTTAGAAAGTACAACATGGGAAACACAATGGGTAAATAAATAACCCACCCAAGCGATGAGGACAAAAGCTTTCTACCTAAAACTGTTCATTCAGTCGTCCCCTAATTTCTGAATCTGTAATTGCATTGAAAGACTGCAGCAGACTGTACGCGCCCCAAATCGCCTTTCCCCTCATAGATGCTA
>JAPMOR010048959.1:8213-21180 GCA_026543865.1 Argiope aurantia | reverse complement strand
AAATTTAAAAACTAGGATGCATCACATCATTGGCAAAAAGAAAGTATAAAAAGCTCGAAAGTTTAAATTTCTTACAATTTCTACAAATAATAAAGGAGAATATAACAGCATTTTCTCCTAATAATTTCTACTAATAAAGGAGAATATAATAATAATTCTACTAATAATATAATAATAATTAGGAATAGTCTTCCCGAACATTCTCGCATATCTTCTCCCGTCTCCCTGCAAAAAATTGTAGACCTTGGATAAGGCCACGAATTATGGACCTGCAAAATTGTAGACCTTTAATAAGGCCACGAATTATAGACCTGTAAAATTGTAGATCTTTGATAAGGCCACGGATTATAGACCTGCAAAATTGTAGACCTTTGATAAAGCCACGAATTATAGACCTGCAAAATTGTAGACCTTTGATAAGGCCACGAATACATTAAATGACATTCATCAAGCCATTCAAAATACTTAAAAATTATAGATCCGGTTATAGTTACAAAATACAGAACCTTGACATGAGTCTAACTTTTTATTGAACCTATTTTGAGAATACGTGTTTTGGACGCTTTTTTGCAGCACGATTCACATGAAACTACCATTGTAAGGGCTAACCACATAACATGAGAATAGACGGATCAAATAATGGTTCAAACAGCCAGACAGATGGACTTCCTCTGAATTGATTTTGCTTAACATTTGATAGAAATATACAAATTGGTGAATAGACCGTATAAGAAATTTCATTTTCTATCTCAAAACTTTTTTGAATTACCTTTGTCACAGACAAATTGGTTGACAGTTATCCATAACGCCAAAAATATGTGTTTTGGACTCAGTGAAATTAAGCGTTTAATCAAAATTATTTAGTTTAAATATTTTTGACTTTCTCTATATGACGTATACGATAAAATAGAAATAAATATTACATATTGAAATAAACATAGGTAATGCTTATACTGCTATCGAACACTTCAGTATTTCTTGAAAGAATAGTAATATAAAAGCACAAATATTATCAAAAATTATGTACAAATTTAGACTTAGAATAAAATTTATATTATATAAAAGCTTCAAAGTTTCTAGAAAGGGCCAAAAGTTAGTATTAGTCAGCAAGAACTAAAGGCTAATCTCTGCATTTTAAACACATTTGAAGGAATTAAAGATCGTTTGAAAATATTCTTCTTTCAATTAATTGCAATTTTGTCGGTTGAATTAATTGCATGTAAAATATCATTTGATAATAGAAAGAATACGAAAGATACGAATTTATCGTTTGATTTTTCATTTATATTGGAGGGGGGAAAATGTCTACATTTCTTTATTAATATTGTTACTAAGATTTTATCTGTTGCACATTTAAATATTTCAATTATAACTATTGATTAAAGTAAAAAGAAATGTACCATCAGTTTTTAAAAAAATATTCTTTGGCCCTTGTGTATTAATTATGTGCCAATGATAATTAATTGCCTTTTGTCGGTGAATAAAAGTACCCATACTTGGATAAAGCTATAACGATTGTCTTTTATTATTACCTTTTTTAATACAGTATACTCTCAATAATGCTTTAGACATCAAACCAAAGGACCATCCAATTAATAAAACCCTCGGAATCATGAGATTTATGGTAAAAAAATAGATATAAAGACTTAAGAAACATGCAGCTACTGGAAATTAAGTAAGCTGATCATTTTTACATAATGTTGCCATTAAATCTTTCTCCTACTTTATTTTATTTAGTTAGTTTATTCGGAGTTTTTAATCTTCACGTGTATTTGAACAGTTTTAAAATACGGGAATAAAAAAAAAAGTAGAAGTTTTATTCCACTTTTTTTTTTTTTTCAAAACTGTCAAAATAATTTTTTGTTGTTGTTGTTAGAAACAATCAAAATTAGAAGCTTGAAAATTAAATTTTAGTCCCTAACATCTAAGATATTGCAGTTATTGAAAAACTTTAAATACAGAAGTTGTTCGTCTTAATGAGGCGCTCATTTGCTTAATTCGGTTTATTTTTCTATCTTCATTATTAAAGAAGTTATAGAGAACTGAAAATTTCACACACACCACATTTCCACCCCTTTGAGCTGGATGGGCTATTTACGAATTCGTCCGAGGTTTTTGCATTTCTTACAACATATTCCAAGCTGGTTAAAATCCAAACAAAATTACTCCATATTGATAAATTCCATCCTGCTCATAAAATAACATTGGGAAATAGCTAACAGTAAACAAATTCAAAAGAAAAGAAAAATTGAATATATACATTAAAGCAGTTTTAAAATTTCATATTTGTTCGAGGACAAATTAGGCTCTGTAGGAGCCTTTAGGTAATACAGGTCTCGCTTTCCAAGTATTGGTATTCCATCTCCTCTTCAAATGAAAAAATCAGATTTTACCGTATTGATTTTAATCTAATCTCTATAATTGTGGTTTCAAACAGCAAGATGTAGCAAAATGAAAGAAAAAAAACCTTTAATTGCTGGTCATTTTTAGGTGATTTGGCTTTAAAGAATACCGTATAAAAGAAGGCATAATATAATATTACACACTATTAAATGTAATGCAATACATTAAAATTGTTAAAAACGTTTTTAACTCAATCTAAATAATATTAAATTATAGAAAAAACATTTATAAAACATTTTAATTTGAATAAATCCGATTTCACAATAATAATAATTCAATTAAAGCAGGAAACTTAATTACTTTAAAAAAGTCTCAATGACTTAAGATCTCCAAAATTGTGAGATGATATTTATTAGACTCTTTTGCCTATTTATAAATATGTATACTTTTTTCGATATTGGAATGACATTCTTTTTTTTCGTTACATATTAAAACATAATGGGTATTATTAAATCGTTTCTCTCTTCACATGGTTTAAAAAAATTATAGTTCCTTTATTTGTGTTGAATCAATAAATCTTGTATATTTAAATATTATTTTTCCTCTAGTCCAAACTATCGTTATTTGGTTCTCACCTGTGGCGAGTCACCTCTTAACTCTATACATTTCCTACTATGCTACTCTGAATTCTATAAAACAGGTGTCTAGTATTAGATCCTATTTGTCTTCAGGGTGTAAACGAAAACCAATAATAGGTTTTATCTTACAAAAGAACCGCCTTTTACCTTATTTTCCGAAGTTCAACGAGGCTCTGATGCCAGCGTGTCTGAACGCCACATGGTGAAGTTCGGAAACAAGTTTTTTTTTAAGTTCGTGAGAACCGCTTCCTTACCTACATGTTACTGTTGTTGCAAAGTGTTACTCTACATCTTTCCAGTAATAAAATTTTCCTGTTTTTATAGTAAAAAGGAACATTCCTTAAACTTCGAAATACGCACTCCTTGGAGTTCGAGTAATAAAATACACACACAGTGAAAATGGGAAGATATAAAAAGGAAGAGAAAAAAAAAATCGAAAATGTTTAATTAAATGCATGCGTTATAATAAAGGCATTTATTATAGTATAATGCGCTATAAAAAATTTGTTTTGTGTTCTTTTCACCACGCTTTTAGATGGAGATTAGAATTTGAACGAAATAACAGAAAGAAAGATATGCAAAATGCGCTATAATTCATAGCACAACTTACAAAAATGTCATGGACAAAAGAACTTTCAATTTGTCTTTTTTTTTTGTCGGAACATATAATTGGTTAATGGCTAGCATTAAACAGATTTAAAAGAAAAGAAAAAAAATGAATATATACATTATTGCTGATTTAAAATATGATATCTGTAAAAGGGTGTCTATTAGGCTCTATAGGAGTCTTTAGGTAATACAGGATTCACTTTCTAGGTATAGATGTTCCAACTCCTCTTTAACTTAAGAACAGATTTTTCTGTGTTGAGTTTAATCTAATCATTGCATAAGCTGTTTTAAACAGCAAAATGAAATGACAAAACATTTAACTGCTGATCACTTTTAGGAGATTTGGCTTCAATATATTCTGCATAAAAAATGCACAACTAAATGTTAAATGTAATATTATACATTGCAGAAAAAAAACTTTTAAAACTCAATCTAAATAATATTAAATTACAGATAAAATTTTTTGGGGGATTACAAAATAATATTTTTTAGAATTATTAAATAATATTATATAAAAAAATGCAAATGGTAACTAATTTGGAATGTTGCTTAGTAATTTTGAAAATTAAAAAAATTATTTTAATTTGGATGAATTCGATTTAACAATCTTTATTCAATTAAAGCAAGAAAGGAAATTGCTTTAAAAAATTTAAAAAAAAAATACTAAATCTGAAAGACTTAGGGTATCTAAAATGGGGAGTTTACATTTAATAGACTGTTTGCCCATTTATAAATATGCAAACTTTTTATCGCTATTGGAATGGCGTTTTCTTTCGTTACATATTAAAACGTAAAAATTAGTATTAAATCTTTTCTTTTTTTCATTTGGAAGTTTTTATGTTATTTTCAAGAATGTTTCCTTCGTTTGAATTGAATGAATAGATTTTGTATTTTTAAACATTATTTTATTTCCTCTCGCCCAAACTATCTTCAAACCAAAAGAAAGAGGGCTGATTCGCAACACCCCTCTTTCTTTTCTTTCCCTCTGAGTTCTACAAAACATGTGTTTAGTGTTAGCTCCTATCTGTCTTGACGGTGTAAACGAAAACCATTAATAGGAATCGTAACAAATAATGGTGTTTTAGTAAGCAAAAGAACCGCCTTTTACCTTATTTTCTAAGGTCCAACCGATGCCAGCGTGTCTGATCGCCACATGGTGAAGTTCGGAAACGAGTTCTTTAAAAACCATGAGAACCGCTTCCACGCCTGCACTTTACTATTGTTGTATGTGTTACTCAACAATTTTTCAGTATTAAAATTTTGCGGGGGTTTTTTTGGGTTTTTTTTTTTTGGTTTTTTTTCGTGTGTGTGTGTGTTTAAAAGTGGGTGTTTTTTTTTTTTTTCAGATTATGAAGTGCATTTAAAATGCAGTCGGAAATTCAAAAATAAATTCGTAATGGGACAAAAGTCGTAGATGACACTGTGTTGTTTAGTGTCACTTAATTCACAAGGTATCGGTGAAACTAATGTTATTCTTCAAGACAAATAATCCTTTCAAATACTTAAAATTAAATATCATAAGTAAACATTTTCGAACACAAAAACATCTCATATAGTATATATCTTCACAAATAATATTTTTCGTTTTGTTTTAACTTTTCTATGTTTTACCAGGATCAATGCAATATTTAATTATGTTAGAAGGCAATCCGGTAGTAACACTATGATAATATTCATTTCACAAGGCATTTATTTCTGAAGTTTTTGGCTAATTTTCCTTTCTATTATGTTTCAGCGAACCACCATTAACTAAAAACTGTGAAATATAATTTTTAGCGTCATTTATGGTGTTTTCCAACTCGAAGTATATACCTATCTCTAGTAATTTAAAAATTAGTTGTTGTGAAATGATTAGAAGGGACATTCCGTACATATTCAATCATCTTCTCTAAAAGGTGAAGTTCAACATAAATACACTCTAACAAACATATAAACAATCTATTCTGTTGTAATATTGGATTATTGAAGAACATACCTTTCGACTTTTTTTTAAAGTTCAAGCTCTGACTGATTTCTCTCCCCTCCCCCCTGCTTTGCCTCTACTTTGCGGTTTTTAGGGCTCATACCAGAATCTTACAGGTACAATTTTTGGATGATTTTACTCCGCAGATGGGTGATACGCAGTTTGTAAGAAGAGCACTAATATGGATTTTAGTTTAGCCTTTTTTTTTTCTTTTTAATATCCTTTTCCAAAGTTTAGGTTCCTGTATTCATTTGATCTTCAATTATACATTTTTTGTTCAAATTCAAGATTTGTACAACGTTTTTATGTATTATATTGCCGGATTAAATCAACAGGAGTGGTCTTACCAAAGCATTTTTCCGATACTCTAATAAACTTTTCATGTCAGGGAACACTTTGCATCACATTGGCGTGCAATAGTTACAAAACGTAGTTAAATAGATTTGGCGCGAATTTAGCCTTTTTAATGAATCTTTCGTGTCATCCTTGGCGAATTGTTTTTGCCGATTAATCCACGGCATGCTGTTAATAGTATCCAAAAATCGAATCTGAGATTCGTCTCGACCAATTTAAACAAAAATGTGATACAAAACTACAATTGTAGTCTCACAATTCCATAATAAATTCGATATATTTAAGTCATTGCGTTTTTGAATTATAGCTTTTACATATTTCTGAAAGTACAAACTGGCAAACAGTCAACCCGTAGTTGAATTTGGCTTAAAATTTGATAGATGTACACACTATAGATATTAAATATGTGTACCGAATCTTATCCATCTAGCTCTCTTCTTTTGGCAGTGATAGTGCTTATATTCGAGCAGCCGGACAAATAAATTTCCACTGAACAGATTTTACTCAAAATGTGATAGAAATCTGCAAATTTGGTGTAAAGAGCGTATACTAAATTCCGGCCGTCTTACTCAGAGCGTTGTTTAGTTATATTTGTAGTGAACAGGCGGACATTTTTCCTAAAAGGCGTTTTTCGCACTCAGGAAGTTCTAAAACGTGAAAATTCACCAGAATCTGGAGATCGATTTTTTTGACAATTACACAACATATAAGATAATGTAAAATTGAACTCTATTCTGTCATCTCATCACTATTTTGGTGAAATCAAAGCGGATTCCGGAGTGCTTTTGATATCTGAAAATAGACAGTATACACTATTCTGGCTTTGGCAATCTGTCTAAATTCAACAATGCTGCAGTTTATGAACGTATGAAATATAATCGAAATTTAGACACATACACACCCACTACTGTCCCCAGAGTAGGTGAGGGAAAAGGAAATCGGCCAATATACTTACCATAGCAATAAAAACCATAAGACTCTATAAATATGAAATAGATCTTGAATGGTATTAAGCGAATTCACAGTGCATGTTTATATGCATATTATTTCTAATTTCTTTTTAAAAAAATATTATTCTAATATTGTACTTTTTGTAAATCTTAGTTCAGAAAATAATTAACTACTTGATTTCAATTTGTTCACAGCATACCAATTCATTCAGTAACCGTTTATTCCAGCTGAATGGAAAATGACACCAAAGCGCTTCCAAGGAGACCCCCCCCCCCTTCACTTCCTTTTATTACGAAGACTTGTCCTTACTTTGAAATTAGTAATCTTCCGCTGGCCTCTTGTAGTTCCCATTATCGGGAATGTATCGGTACTTGTTAAATACGTTATGGGAAATGCATTTTGTACACATCTGGTACTTCTATTGTACTGAATAAAAGCCTAATGAAATTCCGTTTTGCCGCTAGACATACTCAGTAAATCATGTCAGTATTACTTTGTTCAGCGGGGGGGGGGGGGGTCAGAGTAGGGGGACATACCCATCTTGTCTTACCACGCAAGATCTATTAAACCATGAAGGAGAAAGAGATAAACACTTCGTGGGTTCATGAGAACGCCCCTCTCGCTCCCTGTCTTTTTATGCTTCGCTATTTGTACATGCTCTTTTATACAGTACAAAACAAGCTTTGTGCGGTCCCTCAACAATGAAACTTGCTCTTTATACTTTTCATGTGGTTCATGTGTGGCTGAAAGATAAGAAAGGTATCGAGAAAAAGTGAAAGAAACATATCAAAATGAATCAGTTGAACAATAAATAAATCAAATAATCAAAAAAAAGTATTCTATTATTATAAATATAAAATATTATTTTAAAATGAGATAAATATGTAGAAATAAACAAAATGGTGTCCAGGTAAGAGAAAGTATAAAAAGAAGTGAAAATTTGTAAAAACTGTCTATTAAAATGAAGAATTTCAAAAAAAAATGCATTTTGCTATTATAATGGGAAATTATTATTTCGAAATAAGGTAAATAAGAATACATAAAACAATAAGCACAAATAATCTGTGTAAGAGTTATTAATATTTCTAAATTCATTATGGTTAAATGCAAGATTGGGAATTTCAATTGCTGTAACAGTTATTACAAAATTTGAGTAAGATTATAACTGATAGAGATACCGGGATCGAAATAATGACAGATAAGAGTGTCTGTTTTAAGCCATTTCTACAAAATATAATTGAAAACAACAATATTCTAGAATTGAATGCAGTCGAATCATAGAAAGAAAGAAAGAAAAAGAAAAGAAAGAAAGAAAAGAAAGAAAAAGAAGAGGAAGGAAAACAACAACAACAACAAGAAAAGGAAATAGAAAGGAGAAAAAAAGGGGAGGGGGGATAAAAAGAGGAAAAAACAGGGGAGGGGGGACAATCGAAATATTTTGGAAAAATGATTTCGTTAACGACGTATTTCTGCTCTGCAACCTTCAAAACCTAATATAATCTTTTAAAACATCTTTTGCTCGTGCAACAGGTAAAGAAGGAATTTCTCGTGTTGTTAACGTCTGAAAATTGCATAAAGGTAAGGCTACATACCGAGGCTAGAAAGATATAAGGTTTGGAACCCACGTCCATAGGAAAAACATTGTTAAAGCATGCTTAATGCACTTCGAAGTTCATAATAAGCCAGATATCCTTTTAGTGTTGTTAATTTCAGAAAACTGCATATCCTCTTCTTCTTCTTCTTCTTCTTCTTTTTTTTTTTTTTAGATTTTCTTTTATTAAGAATTAATTTTAAGATTTCCATGTCTCAAAGAATAAACCTTCTATCTGAAAGACAAATTGATTTTGAGAAAACATTTCGATTAGAATAAAAACAAAGGTAGGCTGTAACTTCTAAGATTCTAATTTTTCTCACTATCTCATCCCTCTTTTTCTTTCTCTTAACAATATTTTTTCTATAATATCATATTTATATCGATTTATCTATCTGTCTACATATCTATATTATATATAAACCAACGAATCGAGTTGAAGCATTATTATTGTTACGGATTTAAACATGGAATATCCTTGAAACAATTTATATATTTATGTAAAGAAAACCGAAAAAAAAAGGGGGGGGACCGATCCCAATAGATAAATTTCGGTATATTGCTAAATCATTAAAAACGTATCTAACATCGACGAAATTCATCGAATAAAGGCAGATATTTTTATCAGATTTTATGAACGCACTGCATCAAAAACCCATCGAGTTAAACTGAAATCTAACCATTTCATGTAAGTATGCCTGAAAAATCGGGAAACGGACATTCCATGTAGCCAGCTGTTATTAATCATTTATTTTTTTCTATCACTTTGGCAAAAATCTTAATAAAGTTAATACAAATATTATCTGAACAAAATTTGTTAACCACGGTAACTCCGTTTCTCAGCAGCATTAATTAGAAAAAGACCACCAAGAATACAAAAATAGCTTTACATTCATCGTTCCAGAATCAATAAAGCGGTTAACACCAAAGCAGCCTGCCCTTATCAACTGTTCCGTGCTGTCTTCCTGATGCAAATGATCCATCAAAGTGATTGGCATAAACGAGGCTCTAACAAAGAAGAACAAATTCCACAGGTTAGTTGGAAATTTCTACTGATCGATCAGCAGTGACATTTACAACCTATTAACAAAAGATGTTCATTTGCACAAACGGTAACGTTCAAGTAATCGAAAATCTGTGAATAAGATGAACAGACATTAATGAGCCATTAACTAAAAACTGTGTCTTTTCAGAAATAAGATGTTGGCGTCGGTCTAGTGTCTACAATGGAATAGTTGCGCCAATGGAATTGCCAAATGACTGATTAAGACCAGTTAGGAAAGCATATTTTTGAAAAATGCTTTATAATACATACATTTTGTTTAAAAAAATTTTTGCTCGAAACTGGCTGAAACCAGAAGGAGTGATCTCCCCTAAACTTATCATGCCACAGAACGCCTTACATAGTATTAGTGCACAATAATTACGAAATATTAAACTTAGGCATGAATTTACAAGGCTAAACTATTAAAACCTTTTTTTTATTTGCTGTCATCCTGACAATGTCATATAGCGCCATCTCGTAAATTTTTGTGGTACTTGCATTGTTGCCATCGGATGGTAACCTATTCAAAATTTTGTAAGATAACAGTGATGGAAGTGACATGAGGTAAGATTAAAAAAATTTCATATGCACTCAGTATTCATATGCGTATGCAATTCGTATCTAAGTATTTTCGCCGAAAAATAACCCCCAAAATTTTACTTAAAAAAACAACAACTGCCGATTGAAACTCGGTTTTTCAGGTATTTGAGTCGCTTATTTTGAAAGTTGGGCAAGTCCATTTTTGAAAAAAATGGAGATAATGGCAGTTATAGATAAAACTTGTTATGATCTTATTATGAGTAAAAAATTTATAGCAAAAAAAAAATATTTAGATTCTAGTATTTTGGAAATGGAAGTTTTAGCTCTTAACCGTATTGAAAATCTGTTTATTTTGAAAGTGGTGCAAGTCCATCTTAGATTGAAATTATATTTGACCGAATATATTACGGCAAAATTTAGCTCCAGTTGCTCTATGTTGAAGGAAATGTGGCCGTTTGACATCATGTCTGAAATTTATTGTGTTTCTATTTATCTATTTTTGATATTGAAAATCAGTGATTGTACAGTATTTTATAAATAATAAAAAGTATATCTTAATTTTGTGTGTCGATAATAATGTTTTCTTCCATCACGGATTATTCAGTTCGATGACAACGAAATAAATATCATTGATCACAAATTTTTATCGTCAGGACATTCATTTCTACCGAACTATTGTGATTTTGGAGTGAAACTATCCAGTAACTATTCAATCCAGAAACCAGTTCCTTGCATATTCCCCAGGATTACTATAAAGTAATACAAAATTGTCGAAAACATAACAAATCTTTGGTACATGAAATTAAACAGAAAAAGCACCGATGGAGAAACCGTGAATTGATTAACTATATGCTGGATCAGATTTACAAGGGTTGCACCATACAAAATGCTCAACAAAACTTCGACAGAACGAGATTTTGAATTGAAAGTTAACTATGTGTCAACACAACGAGGAAGGTAAATAATTCCAAGTAATTTCAGAAATATAAAATTATCTTTTATGTAAGAAAAAAAGGAGATTTATTACATCTGAAAAATACAAGGATATGATGGATTTATTACCATATATACCTCCCGTTCATCATGATTTTTTTAAAATGTTAAATCTTGAATAAAATTCAAATTTAAACTGAAATATATAATTACATTTAAATTCTTAATAAAACTGAATTGTTTGTTGTTATGTTATATTTTCTACTAGAATATTCTTGGTTTTGTTTCCCTTTATATCAAATGAATAAATATTTATAAAAATTTGAATAGTATTTTGTTTTTATTCTTAAAAAAAGGACTGATGCAACTGGAATATTATTTCCCAATTAAATGAATGATTGCAAGAATTCTTTAATTTTGAAAGGGAGATAAGTTCATTTAGTTATAACGGAACTCTTATTTTTTTAGTCAGCACTGTAAACACTATCGGATTATAAATCTACATTATCTGGTACCACAAAATACAAAAAGATATATCTATTAATATTTACCAATATTTTTAAATTTACTGAAACGCAAATTTCTAAATATCTCGCAATAACAAAAATTGGACTTGCCCCATTTTCAAAATAAACGGCTCATTTCTTTATAAATGTTTTAGCTATTAATTTTCTTTCGGTATGGCTGTCATTGGATTTTTATTTGTTCATGAACATGTATTCATATATTTATATATTAAGATAATCCATTTTGGTAATAAACACTATGCCACATTTCATCTATGCAGCTCATTGCGCTTGCACATTATATTTTTCACACATCCATGCATGGACAGATCGACTGACAAAGAGACTCTTTTCTCTTATATCTTTTATCACAGAATTTGATGCATATCTACATTTTAAATATTATAAAGATGTTGTTCGAAATTTTATTTCTTTAGATCTTTCAATTTTAGGGTTAGTGTATTCAAAGACGTACAGACAGAGAAAATTTCAAAAATGTGGTTTTCGGTCCCCAGAGAGGATCTAAACAAGGGGATTTGTCAAAATGTGCAATGTTTTGACGATTGCAATAATTTATCTTTGCATACTTTGACAAAAGAAAACTTTTTTTTTTTTCATAAAGATCTTTTGATATTTTCATTCGAACACTTGCGTGAACCCTTTTATGTGACTCCTGCTTCAAGGTTGAGAAGTCGTCACTAAGTAATATGTTAATATTTAAAAGTTATATGCATATATACAAGCAGCATTGGTAACCGAACGTTTTACTTGTCAGAATAAACACTATTGCATTCTGGCGTGAAGCGGCGGCCTTTGATCATGAATGAACTCTCAGTGTTCACCTTTTCAGTGACGTGTTTATGTCCCTTTTCCTATGAATTCAACAAAAAAGCCGCACTAACGTCTTAACGCATTTTCACAGAAGGCATGTTCTCTCACATATTTTTACAAGCTCATTAAAAGGTGCTGCAATTCTAATAAACAATACTCGATTCATTTTAGATGATAATGTCCAATTCTTCTTGCTTCCGGTGCTGTTATTTAGGTAATCACTTACAGAATATATCTTTCTACTTTCTCATAAGCGAAGTAAATAGAGAGAAAGTGTTGCCGAAAAGTGTCGGCAATAAAGCTTTTGCCGATTTTTCATATTTCAGATCTTCTTGAATCTCCAAAACACTTCTTTTTAAATTATGTCTTTTTGCGAACTTGGTAACTCAAAGGTACTTTGAGCTAGATGTATGAAATCTGGTATATGGTCTCTGTACCAAATTCGGAGATTTCTATGAAATTATGAATGAATTTCTTCCAAAGGAGGATTGTTTGTTTAGCTTCCCAAGCACAATTGAACAAATGAAATGGATACATTTTGGCACACAGATTTGATATCCAAAGTTTTGAATGTGTACCAATTTTGGTACCAAATACATCAAAAAGTTGACCATACGTCCTTCTGTGCATACATGTAAACGTAATTTGCTATACAGATTTGAT